>JAQBSW010002566.1:0-100716 GCA_029291075.1 Eudiplozoon nipponicum | reverse complement strand
GTTTTCCTCCAAATTGGTCTCGATTTTGTTGCGTTACCAATTTTGAGGAAAACAAAACACCCCAGAGATTAACGCTTAGTGTTCCCTTTGGAGGTGACCTTCCAGCTAAGATCTTCAAAAGAAAAGTAATTCGAGCGACTAAAGCACAGTTTCCATCAATAAAAGTGAGAGTGGTTTTCAACACAACAAATCTGATGCGCACAATTGAAAAAGATAGCCTCTCTCTGACGTCAATACCTTTGTCTGTATACAAATTTCAATTTCCCTGTAACGCTCAGTACATCGGCAGATCAAAAAAGAGGCTCGAAACTAGACTAAATCAGCATTTCCCTCAAAACCCATTAAAGGGTTGCAGCTCCTGCACAAAAATCAGCAATTTGCGAACATGTACTACTCACAGATCATGTTGTAGTCACAATTTTTCAGTTCAGCAGATTTAAGCAAATGTGCTCCACAATAGCAGATTTAAGCAAATGTGGTCCACAATAGCAGATTTAAGCAAATGTGGTACACAATAGCAGATTTAAGCAAATGTGGACACAATAGCAGATTTAAGCAAATGTGGTACACAATAGCAGATTTAAGCAAATGTGGTACACAATAGCAGATTTAAGCAAATGTGGTACACAATAGCAGATTTAAGCAAATGTGGTAACAATAGCAGATTTAAGCAAATGTGGTACACAATAGCAAGATTATATATATATATATATAGTATATATATATATATATATATATATATATATATATATGTATATAGGTTGACTAATTGGCCTGAAGATGGAAGTGGGATTCAACTTCCGAAACGTAGCCAGTAAACAAAGATGTGATAGAACCGCATTTCCATTGGGACGAATACAAACTCAGCCCGATCGAAGACAAAACGAAATTGGAAATTGTGATCAATCGGATCTTTGTGAAACTGTCCGTGCAAAGCTACAACCCGCGTACGCAAAACGCGGCATTGGAATATATGAAGCTGGCACTCCGCAATCAAATTTCAAAAAAATTGTTTTTTAATAGCATTTTCAGACAATCAACAAGTTCTTTAAGGTTGTCCCGCAATAGAATACTACGGAAACTACATGAAGGAAGACAGCGCTGCACAAAGAACAATTTCTTAAAAATTTCTTATCTAATTTTGTAAATTTCATTTTTACATCATAAAGGTAATCTGTTTTGGCCAACTCCAATGAAGCGTATATTTGAGGAAATAAAAATTTCCAATTTTGGAACATTTTAACCATTATTTACTCACCGTACAATAATCGATAATATCAAAAGCTATAGTTATAGCCAATCCAATAGTGATTATGTTGAATCTCCGCGCTTTGCGTTCACGGGTTGTAGCTTTACAGGTTTGCAAAGATACGATTGATCCCCATTTTCAAAGTACACATCGAGTTGGTCTTCTTATTGGCTGTGTGCGGGTTAGTCTCTTTCTTCCGAAGGCTTCAACATTGTTCAAACTGACCACTGGACATGAGTTACGATCTAATATTCGTTGACTGTCAACGTTTCGATATTGAATTTCCCATATCATCGTCAGATCTCTAATAACAAGCACAGTGCAATGCTCACAACAGCAGATTTAAGCTATTGAACCACATTTGCTTAAATCTGCTATTGTAAGCATTTTAGTGGATGTATTCGTGTGTGTGTGTGTGTGTGTGTGTGTGTGTTTGAGAGAGAGAGATTAGAAGCCTTTTGATGATATGGTTTATTCAATATATAAACATTGCCAGTCAACGAAGATTAGATCGTACCATATTTCCAGTGTATTTTTGAAATTTGATTGCGGAAGGGTTAGTATGATCGATGTTGTAAGAGACCAATCCGCAACCAGCCAAACTCGATTCGTACTTAGAAATGAGGATCAATCGGTCCTTTGCAAAATTGATAGTGTACAGCCACAACCCGCGGACACAAATTGCGGAGATTCAACATTTGAAGCTCGCATGCGTAACT
The DNA here is from genome assembly GCA_029291075.1 of Eudiplozoon nipponicum. Classification (NCBI taxonomy): domain Eukaryota; kingdom Metazoa; phylum Platyhelminthes; class Monogenea; order Mazocraeidea; family Diplozoidae; genus Eudiplozoon; species Eudiplozoon nipponicum. The sequence continues at coordinate 98,748 of JAQBSW010002566.1, read as the reverse complement.
CTTAAATTTTTTTTACTTTAAAACAACTGAGCCTTATTTAGAGTTATTTTATCTTGCTACTTAACGATACAAGTAACATGAAATATTACCTATACTCATAATTTCCCTTTTCAAATTGGTGATCTTAAAGCAAATGAATGAATGTCATCTTATAGTTCGCAGATCCATTCGATTATTCAGTCCTGATATCAGCCTTCCTCAATATAACTTTAAAAAGTAAATTAACCGATTTATCTCATTTATGTTATTTCCGTTTCTAATTCCTGGCTATATCAATGATTTTATTCAAATGATATTTCTTCACAATGAGAGATCAAATGGCTTACCATTTTCAGAATAGTTCAGCTGCTTTATTTTTTCTGAACAATATTTGCATATAATCATTAGTTTGTCCATCATTTGCAGAAATTAGCACCCGTACTTATGTTTAGCTAATTATCAATAACTTCTGTCCTGTAAACTAAATTTCTACAGCTGACAAATCGGCTCTCATTTCCAGTGTTTTGTTTATATATATATATATATATATATATATATATATATATATATATATATATATATATATATATATATATATATATATATATATAAAAAAACACTGAAATGAGACTATTTGTCAGCTGTAGAAATTTAGTTTACAGGACAGAAGTTATTAATAATTAGCTAAAATGCCTGGTAATCTTTTTCTACCGCTGACAATGTTATTGATACCATAAATCTTATATTTTATATTCTTTTTACCTAAATCTACTATATATGATAAAATGCAGAAGTAAAAGCAAATCTCCCGAAAAAATAGTTGATATGTAGCCAGAATCATATACCAAAGTTAATATTAAAAAAATGAGTCTTGGCGATCGCAATTTCGCGTATGGATCAAGCTAAAGTAAGTTCTTTCTAAAGACGATTTCTGAGTTAATGTGTATTACGTTCTATAAATATTCAGTGTGCACGCATATTCACATTAATTTAGCTGGTTTAGGAGTTCGACATTCTATTGTTTAGTATAATGCTTTGCTTGGGTTCCCAATATTGCCATAAGCTTGGTGGTGAGCAGAATGCGTTTCACTGTTTATCCGCCTTCTTGTGTATTTGGCGAAGTATTGTGATTTATTTAGATCCGCCAAACTGAAATGTAATATTTCTTGCAGAAGATTTGGTCATACGAATAAAAAGTGGCGTTGGTTTTCAATATACTTGGTGTTGCAGACAATCAACCTTAAAATTTTTGCCGGTTTAAATATATATATATATATATATATATATATATATATATATAAAGTGTCACAACGGGATTTGGTTATACGTACATTTCCTCCGTTATATAAAATAGCAAATGTTATTCATCTTCTTGATCGTTTTCTCCCTTATTAGGAGGCTTCTGATTAGAGGTTCATTTTGCTTAGCTTATCATAAAGACTTTTTTATAAATATATATATTGGCGTGGGATATGATTTGCTTAAATATGAAACAAATAATCCACGGTTCAAATTCCTGCTACTACTGATGAGTACCCAATAAAAATGAAACCGGTTTAGTAGAGGAATTGATTTTGATTTATTTATTGTGCGTTCAGGTTATGCCGTCAATATAAATGTGTGCAAATTTTTACCTATATGGGAGGTATAAACATCTTCTGCAACACTAAATGTATTACAAAACAACGCCACTTTTTATTCACATGACCAAATCTGCAGACAATATTGCACTTCAGTTTGACGGATATAAATAAATCTCGATAAAACTTGACCAAATACGCAAGCTGTGTTTAAAAGCAGGCGGGTAAACTGAAACGCATTCTCCTCACCAAGTTTATAGCTATATTAGAAACCAAAGCAAATCAATAAACTAAACAATAGACTGTCGAGCTACTAAAAAAGCCAAATTTATATGGATAAGCGTGCACACTGAATATTTATAGAACGTAGTACATTTTTGCTCAGAAATCGTTTTCAGATGAAACCGACCCTAGCTTGATCCATAAGCGTAATTGAGATCATCATCAAGACTAATTTTTAATGCTATCTTTGGAATATGATCCTGGCTGCATATCGCCTATTTTGTCGCTTGATTTGTTTTTCTTTCTGCACTGTATCATGTATAGTAGTTTTTTGTTACAAATAATATATAAATTTAAAGATTTGTGGTATCATTTACATTGCCAGGCATTTTATCAAATATACGATTGATCCGCATTTCCAAGTACACGTCTAGTTTGTCTTATTGGCTGGGTTTGAATTCGTTCTTTTCTTCCGAAGGCGTCAACATCGTTCATACTAACCACTAGAAATGAGGCACGATCTAATCTTCGTTGACTGACTACGTTTCGGAACAGCATTTCCCGTTCCATCATCAGGCCTCTAATCACATGCCTTTGGTAGAAAAGAACGAATTCGCATATAGTTAATAAAGCACACTAGACGCGTACTTGGATATATGGGGATCAATCGGATCTTTGTGAAACTGATAGTGCAGAGTCACAACCCGTGAACGCAATTCGCAGATATTCAACATTTGAAACTCGCTTTGCGCAACCATTCAAGTATTACCAGGCATTGACATTTATATTTATTTCGGATTATATTCTCACTAGGAATGGGCGATCTAGTGCTATTTTACAGTTCACATGTACCCATGAACAATTAGAATTGCAATGTTCGCTTATGGTTATATGACAGTGAAATATTAGTCACTTTTGGCTTTTGTATGGCTGTGCATGATGATGATGATGATGATGTTTATATTTATTAATAATTATTTGGATAATTATCACTTTAATGCGCAAAATCATCTCATAAATGCATGCATCATACACCAAAACAACATTGAAATATTTTCCGACGAAACAGCAGACATGTGATAATAATCGGGTTTTTGCTTCAGAATAAAGGGCGCGCTTAATAATTTAGCATTATTTGCGCAAAAACATTTCACGTTACGTAATACATGTTATGTTGTTTATACTTATTGTATAAAATTTAGAAATGTGGGTAATAAAAACTAGGTATTTCGACGTATTATTGATATTTACTGCAGTAGTGTATAAACAGGCAAAAGTTTTAAGTTTTATTGTTTCCGGTTCACGTATAAGTCCTGACAATATATTTAAGTACTGAAACAGATAAATTCATTTGTTATGAATTCTAGTTTTGCGCGTCAAATACAACAGCAGCTACTGCGCACGTCAAGCGACGACCATAGAAATTTAGAACCGATGACGCAATAACCATAAATGACAATTATTTGAATCAATGTAGCGAGCTTGATGTAAACACCAATCCTAATATATACCTATCTTTTTCAGCCAAAATCAAGAATTGTATAAGGTAGCAAAGCAAAATTCATCTGCCTAATACAATGCGTGATTTATACTGACAAATGTACGTATATAATGAGATTGGTTTTAATATCAAGCTCGCAACGTTGATTTAATTCATTTGTATCACTACCTGCGCAATCAGTGGTTGTTTGAATGAATGCCAATGCCCGAATGGCCAAACGTCCAAGCGCGTATTATGTCCACCAAATCTGCCAAACTGTATGCGTTTTATTAGTTCGAAGCAATATTTTATCTAACTTAATCATTCACCTCCAAATGTTAACCTCGATACGGACAATATCATTAAAGCTTTGTTATTATCAAGTCATTACGTGTAACCAACGCAAGCCAGCAAACTTGATTCAAATAAATGTCACGCATAATGTCTGAAAATGCTTTAAAATATGCCACCATTACGTATACATCAACAAAAGTTTCAAATGCATAACTGAAATAGATAAAATCTGTTTTAAGTGTTGACTTCTCTATTTCAGTATTGTAAACAATCAAAATTAAGATTAATTAATTTTAATAATAGTGTTGTTTGAATTCATTGCTTTCACCTATGTCTCCATACATTAATTTCTTTTTCTTGTTATGTTTAATAGTGGTTATTAACTTTTCTCTCATTCTCATTCTTTCAAAAAACCTGTAAAGTGACATTTGGTTAGCTTGGTTTTTGCACTCCTTTGATTACATATAATATTTTCAGCTATCCTTTAAAAGCTAAGCGTTATCTTCCAATGCCATGAAAATTGTAATTGGCGTTAATGAAAGTTATGCAGATTAAATAAATTCTAATCAAAAGTATAGATTCGTATTCTCATATGTTAATGAAGATGCTGTAAATGTGATTGACCTTATCCATAACAAACGTTAATCTAAACGAAAGCTTCCCAGTCATTGAGTGTTTCAATATATCACAAATTTGAAGCAAAGTGTCGGACGCCCCACTTGATTATTTTGTTAGAACGGGATAGGTGTTATTGGAATCACGCCTTTTATAAGACCTAAATGGCTACATACTCATTTTCAGGTTTAAACTATCAGCATCATATACATCAACACAACGGCTGCTTTTAATTGATGCTTCACTGTCATATAACCATTAGAAAAAAAGAAAAACATCTAAAGCAAATATTAAAAATAATTTTTGAAAGCACAATAATAAAAAGTAATAGTTAAGACAAAAAGTCAATTGAATTATAATGAGATGGATCTAGTGCAACTGGAGATACTTACCTAGGTAACAAAAAGAGTTGAGGCAACCGAGCCCTCCACACAAAACCATTATAAGCAAGTAAGCTTCAAGGCAAGGTGACGTCAGCAGTACAGATTCACTGTATCGCTTTAATATCCCGATTGATCCTCGCAACTAACTCTGCTCAAATAAGAAAACAAAGTTTGGAAGATGATTCCAACAGAAATCTATATCTAGATGGCCGCTAAGCTCCAATAAATGCTATATCTTGCAATATTTCCAACCAAGAACTATGATGCTCGTGTGAATTTCACCTTGGCAGACGAGACTGTCCTTTTCTACCATTTGAACTCAATGTTTTGCGGTGTGTAAGCATTCAGGTTATCAATGCCTACTTTATACGCACGGGTAATGATACCACGAGCAGAGTTACAAGATCGAGTTACTATTTCCAATTTGTTTTTGTCTTTGATCGCGGGGAATTTGACGGAAGAACGATCTTGCCATTTTGACTAATTTGATCATAGCCGTTTCTGCCATATCAAAATATGCTGCCTTGTTAATAATTCGCCAATCTGGCGCTAATCCTCTAGTGGGAATTCAAGACATGTAAAACATAACCGAGCCAGCATAGTAGATAGAGCCTTAATAGTTTATCTAAAAATGAACACTGTTTGGCCGCTCAAAACATAAGTTTATGAATGTCTGCGTTATTTATACTTTTCTTTTTTTGTGCGGCAGGATGGCTCAGTGGTTAGAGCACCAGATTCCGAAGCAGACATGCCCAGGTTCAAGTCCTGTCCGCGGCAAATTCTGGCCAGTACATGATGAGTTCCCAAAAAGGACGAAACCGGTCTACTGGAGGAATTGCCTTTTTTACACTATACAATTCTTAGTTTATACTGACATATTTAGGTAATTAATGGGTCAGGTGTTTATATCAAGATCGCAACCTTGATTATAATAATTGTTATCGCCACCCGGACAACCAATGTTCGTTTAATTATTTATACTTTGTTTGTAACCTATCCGTACTATGCTTCTCAAAATACGATGGTCGAATGTTTGTAAGCATCTAAAGTATCCGACTCTAAAGAGACGAGTTTTACCGGTGTTTAATGAAATTATTGTGCACATCGTAGTCAAAACAGTGTGAGTTACTTGTGTTTCTTCGTAGAAGACGAAGGTTGGAAAAGGTTACTCTAGTTTTACCGATCCTCATAGTTACTACGTCACACATATTTTCAGAATTAATTATATAAATTTTGTATAAATCTTTACTTTGCAGCGGTGGAGTTGATGTGAGTGGTGGATGATCCTGTTGAAGTACCTCAGGTTCAGAGGGTGAGAATTCGATACCGAAAGACGAACAACGCCTGTTAATCAATTTTAAGTGGCGTTTACAGAATCTAAGTTGTCCATTAATAATATAATAACGTATAAATAGTGGAGATCGACTTCCGCTGGAGAGAACTTCGACGCCTGTATCCTTAATAATTATCGAAAGCCTTAAATAAAGGTTGTATATTTCAATTAATGTCAGATCAAATGAATGTGTAAAGTTCTTGCTCATATTTAGAAGAATAGTTAATTAACAAATATTCAGTTTACTAAAACAACTGAAAACAACAGAACTAAACAAATCGCACCACCAGTTAGGACAGACAGTGAGTCTCGAACCAATAGCCCTCCAGTAAAAAATCACTTCTTAAATGCTAGACTACAGAAATCATCACTCAGTATTACATAAACCCATATGCGTGTCGTTTGAGCTAAACAATGAAACAGACTTAAATGTTAAGTTGAAATGCGCAGTTCTGTCCGTCTTGTTGTGGATTTGACAGCATTTAACTTGTGCGGGACAATTGATAGCACTTGTAGGTCGGCAAAATCTTGAATCCTGTACATTTCCAGGTGCATCGATTATTGGCCTTGATTGATGGGTTCTCATTTGTCCCTTCATTTTGAAGCCCTCCATCAGCTGCTTGTCTGAAAATGACGTTGAAACAAGAGTGGAAAATCTTGTTCCAACGTCATTTTCAGACAATCAGCTGATGAAAGGCTTAAAAAAGAAGGGACAAGTGAGAACCCATCAATCATGGCCAATAATCAGAGCACCGGAAAATGTACAACATTTAAGATTTTACCGACCTAAGAGTGCAATCAATTGTCCCGCACATGAAAAATGCGGTCAAATCCACAAAAATGAAAAAGACTGTTGCGGTGGCTAACTTAGAATACAATAACGCTCAAATGATCATTTTATGATGCAACTGACCATCATTTAACTGCTTGTATGAAGTCATAGATTGAAGCAGCAAAAGGCTTCAAGGATTTTATGGCATAGCGAACAATCCTACATAAAAAGATATACTTTTTAAATTTATTTTACGCTTTATACAAGCAAAGCCTTATATTTGCATAACTAATGAATATTTTCGACATTTTGCGCCAAATTCTGGACAGCACGTAATGGATTCCAAATATCGACAAAACGAGTCTACTGGATGAATTGTCTTTTCTACATTATTTAGTCCTTAGTTTCTGCTGGAAAATTTATGTTAATAATAGCTCAAGAGTCTATATAGAGTTCACAACCTTTATTGAAGTTATTGTCGAAATTTGTAATATTTGTTTTAACTATTTCTTAAAAAAATGTAATCTGTCAAAATACAGTTATCGTTAACATATCCACAATGAAGAATCGCATAGAAAAGATAGTTAAAGATACCTGACGAAGTTAGTATCAGGAACCAAAGTCACTTAGACCGCCATAATAATGGCGAAAACGCCAAGGATCGATCTGGAAGCTCCGGCTAAGTTGGTTGGTCATTATTCCTTTGTTGTATCCCTAAAATGGTTCTTTATTTGTATTACCTATAGGATTATGGTATTCAGCTTTTTTTATATTGTACTGGTATATATATAGCTAAAGGCAAAAAAACAATAAATATGTTTAAGTATGTATTAGGTGTTGCGAACATAGTTACAAATTAGTTCAGTTGTGACCAGAAGGATAAACCAAAGACAGCATGAACGGAAAGTATAATCTCATTCTCATTCGTTTCGTGCTTACTGGTGACTCATCAGTTTACTTTTAAATACTTGAGGATAAAATTAGTAAGAAACTGTTCACCTATCGCATATCATTACTTTTTATCTTTGCGAAAAGAACGTCTCTCAGAATTACAGAAACATCTTTTATAGAATACGGAATGTGATCGTTCGATCACTCCAAAATCATCTGCTAGAAACCCAATAGTTTAAAAGATACGATTTGAAACATATGCCCGTCTTAATCAACTATTGTTTTTTAATTAATATGAAACTCGATTTTAGTGTACTAAATTAAAGATAACTGTGAAAAATTAGTTAATGGCCTGAGTTTTGATGAGCTGGCATAACCCGTTTTCCGCAAAAATATCTTAAGTATATATTTCGGTTGCATCCAATAATTTATTAACTTGTAAATAAACGATATGGTACACAATCGAATATAAAAGATGGTGAATGTTTCATGCTAGCAAAAGATATACAAGAAAACCTACAGACGTTTTTCCCAAATTACTTGTTGCATATTTATTATCATACTCTTCAAATTGGTAAACGATCTATAAGTTACCCTTTTCTGGAATCCGATGTTCTATCTAAACAAAAATGTACGGATCTAAACCTCGCGAAAAAATGAACTATTCTAATGAAATAATAAAATTTTAGATTCCGCATCTTCATGGAACTCAACCTCCTTAATCCATGTTAATAAGTGCTGCTGTACATTAATTCTAGTAACCAATCGACCATAAAAGTAAGCTTCATACTCTGGAAATCTGAAAATTCAAGTTGGAAAATTTTCTTTTTCGACAGTTGCTTCATACCATTGGTATTACAGCTAGAACGTAGACTGATGTACAACTCGGTAGTTGGAGCACATTTTGCGCGTTTTTACCGGAATAAAAGCAGCAGTCACAGATTGAAGTGTTCGTCAACTTATTTAGAGATTGGAGTCGCTCTTTTTGCCCGGGCTCATCATCATCATCATTCACAGCCATACAAAAGCCAAAAGTGTCCAATTTTTCACTGCCATTTCACCGTAAGAAGTAAAAATAATAGTTTAGCCACAAAGTATTAGTGAGATTTACTAGAGAGTGAGAAAGAGTACCTAGGCACTATGATAACTCACAGAATTGAGGCAAACTAAACCTCTGTACAACACCATTTTGGCCAAGTCAGCATTACCGAACGAAATATAAAAGAACATTGTCAGCAGCGGCACGCTTTTCACCATTGTTAGCCGCAAAAACATGAAAATTCCACACAAAAGCATTTACCGCATCTAAATGGAACAAATTTATGCACAATGGTATGACGTATATCCTGCAGGATAGTGTTGCAGGTGTAAAAATACTGTGTTTATGAAGTGAATCACAATGCAATTATGATCCAAATTTCTAGTGGAAGTTAGTTGACTACATACAATGATTATTATAATCAAGGTTGCGGTCTTGATATAAACACCGGACCCATTAATTACTTACATATGTCAGTATTAACTAAGAATTGTATATTGTAGAATAGGCAATTCATCCAATAGACCGGTTTCGTCGTTATTGGGAACTCATCATGTACTATCCAGAATTTGCCGCGGACGGGACTCGAACCTGGGCACGTCTGCTTCGGAATCTGGTGCTCTAACCACTGAGCCATCCTGCCGCACACTACAATGCACACAAACTTCAGTTATATACTAAATAATGTAACTTTAGGTGGAGATCATATGGCATCCATTTAGACCCAAAGTTCCAACTAACCATCCCCAATCTGTCATTACTGAACAGACACCACACTACATGGGGAAGTGGTATTGAAATGAACATTTATATAATTAAACGAACATTGGTTGCGCGGGTGGTGATAACAATTATTATAATCAAGGTTGCGGTCTTGATATCAACACCTGTCCCATTAATTACTTACATATGTCAGTATAAACTAAGAATTGTATAGTGTAGAAAAGGCAATTCATCACCACCCGCGCAACCAATGTTCGTTTAATTATATAAATGTTCATTTCAATACCACTTCCCCATGTAATGTGGTGTCTGTCCAGTAATGACAGATTGGGCATGGTTAGTTGGAACTTTGGGTCTAAATGGATGCCATATGAGCTCCACCTAAAAGAAAAATAGACTAACAAAGTTGCATTAGTTAGTATATAACTGAAAATTGTGTGCAGTGTAGTGTGCAGCAGGATGGCTCAGTGGTTAGAGCACCAGATTGCGAAGCAGACGTGTCCAGGTTCGTATCCTGTCCGCGGCAAATTCTGGCCAGTACTTGATGAGTTCCCAATAAGGACGAAACCGGTCTACTGGATGAATTGCCGTTTCTACACTATACAATTCTTAGTTTATACTGACATATGTAAGTAATTAATGGGTCAGGTGTTTATATCAAGACCGCAACCTTGATTATAATAATTGTTATCACCACCCGCGCAACCAATGTTCGTTTAATAATATAAATGTTCATTTCAATACCACTTCCCCATGTAGTGTGGTGTCTGTTCAGTAATGACAGATTGTGGATGGTTAGTTGGAACTTTTGGTCTAAATGGATGTCATATGAGCTCCACCTAAAGGAAAAATAGACTAACCAAGTTACATTAGTTAGTATATAACTGAAAATTGTGTGCAGTGTAGTGTGCGGCAGGATGGCTCAGTGGTTAGAGCACCAGATTCCGAAGCAGACGTGCACAGGTTCGAGTCGTCTCCGCGGCAAATTCTGGCCAGTACATGATGAGTTCCCAATAAGGACGAAACCGGTCTACTGGATGAATTGCCTTTTCTACACTATACAATTATTAGTTTATACTGGCATATGTAAGTAATTAATGGGTCAGGTGTTTATATCAAGACCACAACCTTGATTATAATAATTGTTATCACCACCTGCGCAACCAATGTTCGTTTAATTATATATACGTTCAATGAATTTGTCGCGGGTGTATAATTTCGCTATGTACGTGTTTTTAATAAATTGAAGAGAAATATTGTCATGAAAATGATTGAAGAAAGTACCAATCAAAAATTTAAACAAATACTTCCCGAAACCGATTTATTATTAGATTATACTAGTTTAGTAAACAAATCAAGCATTTATAGAGGAAATTATAATTCAATATTACTCAACACCACAGTTGAATTATATCGGGCTTATTTTCATACACCACCAAAAGAAGTGTATTGGCATCCTATTTGAGGCCAGGAAACCAGCTTTAATGGATCGCTGCATAAATTCCAACAAATATTGCATCGACGTATTTGAACTCATTGACGAACGCCAAAACCGATGACGACATTCTAAACATTTGGTAATACTATCGAGGAAGGCCGATAATGTGGTACAACTCAAGTCGAGCAGTCAAAATATTATGGATACGAGGTCATTTGTACCTCGAAGACATTGGATAGATTTAAACGAAGTAGTCCGAAACGGCCATAACAGAGAGCCGCTCATACGAATGGCAAATATTAAACGTGCGACAGATTTATGATATTTTGTTTATGAGCACCATATTCTGTCGAAACCCTGCTTGAATAAACTTTATTAATATCTTTCACTCTCCACCTATTGGTTTCGGGATTATGGCATCAACGACGTGTAATGCAGAAAACACCAGATTAATACTATGCTAAGCACCACTTAAACCGTGGTTTCTTGTTTCTGTCATATTCAGATTTGTATAGTGGAATAACTCATCATGTTATTTTCCTTTTGATTGAATATATTTTCTCAATGGCTCACGCTGTTTTGAGTTGAAATACACTAAATAAAAATTGATTTATAAAGATAATATTGAGATCAACCAGTCTACTGTACTGAAAAATAATTGCGCAATATTTAGGTCGCGGTTCAATAAAACCTATCTTGTAGATGGGAATCAAGGTGTATTCCTCGGCTTATCTGAAATAAATACTTTCGTTGGAAACCCGACAAAAATTCAAGCAGGTCATAATCTTCATTCAAAACTAAACACGCTCTATTAGTGGCCATAAATTTCACCACATCTGTGTTCTCCCTTAAAACTTATACATCGATTTCAATATTAATCTCACGAAAAGACGCTCGGTGCAGTAGTTCGAAAAATAAAGAAAGCTTCAAGTTTTTTATGAACATTACTTTAGAGATAGGATGCTAATCTAACCTGCTTACAGAAGAACTACCGTGAACTAGTCTGCTATTTGTATACATTTAAAAGAGATTTTTCACTCAGACGCTGCTTCCAACTTGTTAATAATATTTATCCAGTACGAATTTTATCTTCGGTGAGGTTAGCTTAAAAATTGAACATAGAAGCCTTACCGAAGCAATATTTCTGTTAACAGCGGATTCTTACCTTTTAAAAATTAGAGCGTTGACAGAGATAGAAAGTCATTGAACTTTTATTTCGGTGAAAAAGAGCAATGCTCAATGAAGCATTCACGTTATAGCATTTTAGATGCCGTTTAGTGTATTATTGACCGGAGATACAGGAAGCCGTGCAGATATGGCAGCTTAAAGTTGATGTTATTGAAGAAGGCCAATGCTCATTGAAGCATTGCCATGATAGCGTTCTGGATATCGTTCCGTACATTATTGCATATATATATATATATATATATATATATATATATATATATATATATATATATATATATATATATATATATACAGAAAGTCGTGAATATGTATAGGCCTAAGTTTTATTTTTGTTAAAAAGGCAATGTTCATTGAAGCATTATCTTTACAGCATTTTAGATACTACTTGGTAAGGCACTTTAGATATAAACGGAAAGCTGAGTAAAATTTGGTGAAACATACTATTTATAGCCGTCAAGATGTCGTCTGCTACCTTATTGGTTCTAGAAACAGAATTTAGAGCATTTTTATTGTGAGAGTGACCAATGTTCATTAAGGCATTCTCTTTGTAGTGTTCTTAATGCTTTTTAATGTTATGTTACGTAGAAACAAGAAATCAAGCAGATTTATATACTTAGGTTGGTTTTTATGGATAAAGGCCAATGGTCTTTTAAGCATTATCTTGATGGCGTTTTTGATGTTGTTTCGTTCTTTACTGCAAATTTATACAGGGAATCGAGCAGATGTGTTGTCCTAAGTTTGATTTTTGTTAAAAAGGCAATGTTCATTGAAGCATTATCTTTACAGCATTTTAGATACTACTTGGTAAGGCACTTTAAATATAAACGGAAAGCTGAGTAAAATTTGATGAAACATACTCTTTATAGCAGTTAAGATGTCGTCTGCTACGTTACTGGTTCTAGAAACAAGTTAGAGCATTTTTATTGTGAGAGTGACCAATGTTCATTGAGTCATTCTCTTTGTAGTGTTCTAGATGCTTTTTAATGTTATGTTATGTAGAAACAGGAAATCAAGCAGATTTATATACTTAGGTTGGTTTTTATGGATAAAGGTCAATGATCTTTGAAGCATTACCTTGATGACGTTTTTTATGTTGTTTCGTTCTTTACTGCAAATTTATACAGGAAATCGAGCAGATGTGTTGTTTTAAGTTTGATTTTTTAAATGCCAATACGTATTAATGCATTCCTTTTATAGAATTCTAGATGTAGTTTTGTATATTATTTGCTGTAAATTCCGGAAACTGAGTAGGTTTAAATGCTTTGTGTACTTCCTAGATGGTTCATATTTTTAACGTATGAACGTTCTCACATAATATGGGCGACTAATATGCGGAATATCAATCAAGTGTGTACAAGCAAAAGATTTATTGGATACATTTATTAAATCCGCGATATACTGTTCCCGAGCTCCTTGAGATATGTTTTAGGAAAATCGAGCATTAGCATTTAAATACTGTTTGCTGCGGAGAACTAATATATATTCAAGTATGTATTAGGTTTTGCGAACCTAGTAACAAATTAGTTCAGTTGTGACCAGAAGGATAAACCAAAGGCAGCACGAACGGAAAGTATAATCTCATGCACATTCGTTTCGTGCTTACTGGCGACTCATCAGTAGGATCCGGTATTACGCCCTTTAACCACTATATAATTTGGTCAAGAATGTGGGATAATATGACGGTACAATCTCCTAGACGAATGTGTTAACCTGCAATAGTGAAGCTAACATAGTATAGTCTACGACAATGCGACTTCAACGCTAACTCACTTACTGGTGTTCAGAAATTGTTGTAATTCTTAATTTCGGTGAACTATAGCATAAATTTATATCAATCATATTGGTACCATGTTCCGACTCGGAAACCAGTGTTAGTACCATGTACCTTTTCGGTACAATAATGTTAGTATCGGTTACTAACACAATAGCCATAGTGTTAGTATCCTTTACAGACTCGGTATATATATTATATAGTGAGTTAGCGTTGAAGTCGCATTGTCGTAGACTATACGATGTTAGCTTCACTATTGCAGGCTTACACATTCATCTAGGAGATTGTACCGTCCTATTATTCCACATTCTTCTACCAAATATATAGTGGTTAAAGGGCGTAATACCGGCTCCTACTGATGAGTCGCCAGTAAGCACGAAACGAATGTGCATGAGATTATACTTTCCGTTCGTGCTGCCTTTGGTTTATCCTTCTGGTCACAACTGAACTAATTTGTTACTAGGTTCGCAAAACCTAATACATACTTGCATATATATTAGTTCTTCGCAACAAACAGTATTTAACTGTAATATATTGAATTGAATGATGTTATGCTTACCGCGAAATGTGATAACTGATATCGATCAAGGCCAGGGTGTATGGATTTACTGGAGTAACAGGTGTTCAGAAACCATAATTTTTTGCGCGGGTAGTAGAAACAATTTTTAAAATCAAATTTAAGAGCTGAAAGTAAATACCAATCCTATTATATTTAACCAGTCGTCGAACAACAGCCGGTAGTTTCGTTATGTTGTTCAGGGACTGGTTAAATACAATATGATTGATGTTTATTTCAAGCTCACAGACGATTTAAACAATTGATCCACATTAGTCAGTTTCTCATCGTGCTCTATGATCATGGAAGGTTGAAACGCATCAGTATATTAAGCAAACCGTAGCTTCAAAATCATCCACAAAGATTGTGGAGCTACACATTGGTCTTCATATTATGCAAGCGAAGCGTGACGGACATTTTCATTTTTAATTCAGAAATTGATACATCGACACCAGAAGAGCTCACTTAGCAATGGCAATTTGTACATTGGAAGAAACCATATACCAAGACATGTCAAATTACAATTAGCCAAAACAGACCAGTATATTGTTTCCGAGTGGGGCACGCTTACTAATAAACAAACCTCCAAACGATAAGCATAGACGGACAACTAAATCACCAATAAGATAAAAACAACCAGACTCCTAGCATCCATTACTTTCATCTCTGTGTCGTGATTGAGTGACCACCTTTGTTAATTAGTGTAAACGGTTGTCTGGCGATCAGGATTTTGGAGTACCGCAATCACTGCAATCGACATCCTGTAAAAAGTTTCAATAATGATGTAACATGAAATAGCAGATTAAAAAGCTGTTTGGCACCTGGAGCTCGATTAGCTGAAGCATTTATAGCCCTAGTGCATTATCTACGAAATATCTGTATCACAAAAGACGGTCAATAGTAAGCTTCATATGGAAAATGTAATGTATTGTGAAATAGAGGTGCAACACATCATTTTCAAAGGAAAATGGAGCAAAGCTAATGAGCGTAAAGACCACTTCACACCGTTATGCGGTCCAAATTTAACTACTATCGCGCTGATTTGACAAAATTAATGACAAATCAACAAAATTTTACCTAGCAGAGAATAAGCCACGGATTAATGCTTAATACACAGATAATATCGAAAAACACACAAATTTGGCAAACGATGTGCGTAATACAAATCGACCAGAGAATGAAGCGTAAAACACCTATATAAAATGTCTGAAAAAATTTATTCAATAAATCTCAAGACAATCTATTTAAGAATAAACGCAATTTTAAAGTGCAAATGGTTAAGCTTCTTCTTCGCCCTCTTCGAATTCACCTTCCTCCTCAGCAGTGGCATCTTGGTACTGTTGATACTCACTGACAAGATCATTCATGTTAGACTCGGCTTCGGTGAATTCCATCTCATCCATACCCTCGCCAGTATACCAATGCAAGAAAGCTTTACGGCGGAACATAGCGGTGAATTGCTCAGAGATACGCTTAAACAGCTCCTGAATAGCCGTGCTATTGCCGATAAATGTGACGGACATTTTCAGGCCACGTGGTGGAATGTCGCAAACAGCGGTCTTTACGTTGTTCGGAATCCACTCCACAAAATAGCTAGAATTCTTGTTCTGTACGTTAAGCATTTGCTCATCAACTTCTTTCATGGACATTCGGCCACGGAAGATGGCAGCAACGGTTAGATAACGACCATGGCGCGGATCACAAGCCGCCATCATGTTCTTCGCATCGAACATTTGTTGAGTCAATTCAGGAACCGTAAGCGCACGATATTGTTGACTACCACGGCTGGTCAAAGGAGCAAAGCCAGGCATGAAAAAGTGAAGACGTGGGAATGGGACCATGTTAACAGCCAATTTACGCAAATCAGCGTTCAATTGACCGGGGAAGCGCAAGCAAGTAGTTACACCGGACATGGTGGCACTTACGAGATGGTTTAAGTCGCCATACGTAGGCGTAGTCAGCTTCAGTGTCCGGAAGCATATGTCGTACAAGGCCTCGTTATCAATGCAGTAAGTCTCGTCTGTGTTCTCAACCAATTGGTGAACAGACAACGTAGCATTGTAAGGCTCAACAACAGTGTCCGACACCTTAAAAGCATTTAAACACAAGTAAAAAACTAACCTTGGGCGACGGCACAACAGAGAAGGTATTCATTATCCGGTCCGGGTATTCCTCACGGATCTTTGAAATCATAAGCGTGCCCATACCGGAGCCAGTTCCACCACCTAACGAATGAGTTAACTGGAAGCCTTGCAAGCAATCACAAGACTCTGACTCTTTGCGCACAACGTCTAACACAGAGTCAACTAGCTCAGCTCCTTCGGTGTAGTGGCCTTTGGCCCAGTTATTACCAGCTCCGCTCTGACCAAAAACAAAATTATCGGGACGGAAAAGCTGTCCGAAAGGACCAGCGCGCACACTATCCATAGTACCAGGCTCCAAATCAACAAGAATGGCTCGAGGTACGTATTTTCCACCGGTAGCCTCATTGTAGTAAACATTGATCCTTTCCAATTGCAAATCAGAATCTCCATGATAAGTTCCAGTAGGGTCAATACCATGTTCATCGGAAATAACCTCCCAAAACTAAAAAGAGTTATATTATTTAAAAACACAAACCTTCGCACCAATCTGGTTACCACATTGACCAGCCTGAATATGCACAATCTCACGCATTTTTTAGTAGCAAGGAGGAGCGACGAGAAAGTCGGACGTGAGTGAGCACAAAAATAATGTGAATAATAAAGCAAATTTATTATTCAATAAGAAAACATAGCATACATATATTATCAATTTATACAAAATTCGAATCAAAATAATTTTTAAAATAATTTTTAATTTTTTGAGAATATTTTTTTAATTTCTAACAAAACATTATAATGTTTATGATATTATATTTTTATTTGGTAATATATTTTGACCTGACTTTGCTATGAAATTAAAAAAAATTGGCGTAGCCAATAAGAAATAAGATATGTCGCTAGGCTACAAGGTTGCCTTAACATCACTTTATTAAAAAAATAATTATAAAACTAATTCTGGTATATTTATGCGTATAATATATTTTTTATTATAAATTAGAGCTTTATTATTTATTTATAATTTTATTTTAATGGAAATTGCTCTATATTTTTATCATGCACTTAATTCTTGGCCGCCATAGAAACATTTTGAACAGCCATTTTTACCCTATATAAGCATTGTATTTGACTGAGTTATCTAACTTAATCTTGTTTTTCCTCTTCATTGTAATTTGTTTTTAATACATTACAAATATGCGTGAAATTGTGCACATCCAAGCTGGCCAGTGTGGTAACCAGATTGGTGCCAAGGTTTGTGTTGTATTTTTACTTATTATCTCTAGTTTTGGGAAGTCATTTCTGACGAGCATGGAATTGATCCGACGGGAACATATCACGGTGATTCTGATTTGCAACTAGAGAGAATCAACGTATATTACAATGAGGCAACCGGCGGGAAGTATGTACCCCGCGCCGTTCTTGTTGATTTGGAGCCTGGCACTATGGACAGCGTACGTGCCGGACCCTTCGGTCAGCTTTTCCGTCCCGATAACTTTGTTTTCGGTCAGAGTGGAGCCGGCAATAACTGGGCCAAAGGCCACTACACTGAGGGTGCTGAACTAGTCGACTCTGTATTGGATGTTGTTCGTAAAGAGTCTGAGTCCTGTGATTGCCTGCAAGGCTTCCAGTTGACTCATTCTCTGGGAGGTGGTACTGGTTCTGGCATGGGTACTCTTTTAATTTCGAAAATCCGCGAGGAATACCCCGACAGAATAATGAATACGTTCTCAGTAGTGCCTTCTCCTAAGGTATGTTTTTGTTTTAACCAATTTTCTTTAGGTCTCCGACACCGTTGTAGAACCCTATAACGCCACTCTGTCTGTACATCAGTTGGTTGAGAACACAGACGAAACGTATTGTATTGACAACGAGGCATTGTACGATATTTGTTTCCGAACCCTAAAGTTGACTACACCCACTTATGGTGACTTGAACCATCTTGTGAGTGCTACAATGTCTGGTGTAACTACCTGTCTTCGTTTCCCAGGTCAATTGAATGCTGATTTACGTAAACTAGCGGTCAACATGGTACCGTTCCCACGTCTGCACTTCTTCATGCCTGGATTTGCTCCACTAACAAGCCGAGGAAGTCAGCAGTATCGGGCACTCACTGTACCGGAGTTGACTCAACAGATGTTTGACGCAAAGAACATGATGGCAGCCTGTGATCCACGTCATGGTCGCTATCTCACTGTTGCGGCAATATTCCGTGGCCGTATGTCCATGAAAGAAGTTGATGAGCAGATGTTGAATGTGCAAAACAAGAATTCTAGCTACTTCGTGGAGTGGATTCCAAATAACGTAAAGACTGCTGTCTGCGATATTCCACCACGTGGTCTAAAGATGTCTGTCACATTCATCGGCAACAGTACTGCCATTCAGGAATTATTCAAGCGTGTCTCCGAGCAGTTCACTGCTATGTTCCGACGCAAGGCTTTCTTGCATTGGTATACTGGCGAGGGTATGGATGAGATGGAATTCACCGAAGCCGAGTCTAACATGAATGATCTTGTTAGTGAGTATCAACAGTATCAAGATGCCACTGCTGAGGAAGAAGGTGAATTTGAAGAGGGAGAAGAAGAAGCGTAAATCTGCGCATCACATGACGATCGATGTTTAATTGTTCACCATCATTTCCATGTGTGATTTGTGATAAGAAAAAAATGAAATAAAGTGCGTTCATTCTCCCGCATTAACTTTTGTTCTCATTATTGTCTATAGACTAAGGTAATGGTGTCGCGTTGCGAATCTTTTTAAAACTTTCACAGTCTGCTGATTTTGCATTTAAACAGTTTCTAATTGATAAGCACAATTTAGTAAGCAAATTTCGTTATTTTAATGCAATTAGTTATAAATCACAGGTCATCATATTTGTGAAAAAACTCATGATTTGGAACAGTTGTAGGTTACTTAATTTTTACGCAATGATAAAATGCAGGTCAAAACTATACCTATAAATTGTCATAATTAAGCTGGGGTCCTTGTGTCCCACGAAAACTTGCTGCATATCTTCGTAGAAGGCAGTTTAATTGTCCCTCGTAGGGATTTTGATTCTACATTGCTAGTGTAAGCGTAATTCTGACGAGCACAGTTAGTCAAGGTATTATAAACACATTCTCTGGCCGGTTTTTTTTAAAAACTCAGCGAAAGTGCATCGATTTTAGTGCTGTGATTATAACAGGCCATATTGGACGCTAGAGTGGCGACGGACGTCATTAATCATATATTAGTTCGGGAGTATATAGTGGGCTCCTATCTCACTTTACCGATCTTCAGGCCACAGTTGCGGCCGAGATGGCTCCATGCAAAAGTGCAAGGGTTGAGAAGAATCAGAGGATACTGAAGCAACAGTCTGATCTCAGGGGTTGGCTCGAATATAATCAATATATTGATACATTAACTGCAGATGCATGGGGTAATTAGGTAAAGATTAGATTAAGCAATTGTTGTGAAGCCTGAAGGAACCTGCACAGACAAGACTGCTAACGTTGGCGATCTTGTCCTAGTGGCAGAAACCGAGCCTCTGCTAATATTTATATCCGAATCCATTTAATCCTGTGCTTGCATTCCAGGTCATAGTTATGTCTGGAAGAAATTGTGATAGCTTGGAGAGGTTGGCTCGAGTCTTGTCAACATATTAATAAATTAACTGTAGATTCATTGGGTAATTAGATTTACAATTTTTTGTGAACTCTGAAGGAATTTGCACAAACTAAACTGCTAACATCGGTGACCCTGTCACCGAGCCTCTGTTTGTATTTATATTCGAATCCATTAGATATTAACGGCCTTGATTGAAATTTAATCCTATGGTTGCATCCCTGGCCATAATTATGACTGAAAAATTGGAATCCTCGATTCCAGCGCAATATTTTTCGATATAAGCATCGATTGTACGTGTGGCCGTCCAAGAATTAATGGATAGCACGTTGACAGTCCACTTATAATTTAGACGAAGAGTATTGGATCACTTCAGTGTCAGGTTTGAGGTGCTTGCGGAATTATAAATGCATAATCCATTACCGAGTGTGTATTAATTGGTACTTGTCCAAGTCATTTCCGGAGTTGAAACCACCTGAGTCCATGATTGTGCTGCTGGATCCTACCAGATATGGCCATCTGTCGAGCATGCCTAGGAGCCTGGAGGAAAGACCCCAGACTCTACATATTTCGTAAATGGTTGCAATCATGCAACAAATGAGCTTCATTAAAACAGCGGGTAGAGGCCACATCTTGTTTTTGGAAATATTCGTGTAATATAAGGCGGGTCTGTGAAGGGCAACGGAGACTGAATCTAGAGCAGTCTCACTGTAAATATACCATCAGCTGTGATCAGTACATCGAATATTGGCGGCAACTTCGGTATAGTTCTCCGAGTGAAGTCATTTCAAAATGTAAATGGAGTTCATATCACAAACATTGATAGCCGAGATTTTGTCCGGAAAAAGACATTTTTGGTGTTGAGAATTACTAGTCTACGAAAGAGGATCGGCAGAGCACGATACAATCTGCTGAGAATCAGATGGTCCTCGAGAAGAAAAATATCTGAGGAATTGTCACGTAATAATTTTTAATGAAATTGCACTTTAGAACTCATCAACGGACGGCCTGTGATTATGCTATTGAATACTGGAGCCGATGTTTCGGTATTACCAATATCTTGGACGTTATAATGGCTAAGAACTACAAGTTTATGCCGGGCTGTCGGTGTGGCGGTCGTGGTCGCTGGTGTATGGATAACTGAATGATTAGTATATGATGATATCTACAATGCTTTTAGTTGTGGAGAATACTCAGACAACCATGTGGGCTTTAGTTTTCATTAGAAAACGGGTAGGAACCATTTATTGTTACAATAAACTATATGCCTCTCGAGGCCGATGAGTCCGTGGTCCTTAAGATAAGACAAATCGGTTACCTGGGTTGTGGAAAGAGTTTCGAATCAATACAGCACGATATTCTAGATCTTAAATTGCACCGAATGTCCCAGGCCTACGGTCGATTACTTTAAATCTTGACTAGACCTGGACGATTGCAATGAATCACCGAGCGGCAGCTACCCAAACAACGCAAAAGATGATAAAAACCGGCGTTCTAGCACCATCTTCATCTTTGCTTCCAGCTCCTATCGTTTACTTTACGAAAAGTATAGTTTGCTCAATCTTGCGGTTGATTTACAGCAGTTAAACGTGGTGACTAAACCTGACACGTGCTTATCCTGCATTATGTTTTCGTACATCTGTTGGGAGGTAAGTGGTTTGTCGTACTTGACGTAAGGCAGGGCTTTTGGAAAATTGGCGTCAGGTCCGACGACAGGTGGAAAGTAGCGGTATATTTACCACAAAGTAATTTACAATTCACTCAGATAAAGTTTTGTCTAAAGCATGCGACGACAGTGTTTCAAAGCCGTATTAGAGCGATTACATTTTAAATCATAAAATGTGCAGATGCGGTTCTTGAATCACTCAGCTCCAGCAGACGGACGTATTCCATTATATTCCAACGTACAGCCTATGAAGAATAATCCTGTGAATACCAATGGAAAATAGTTGCGCTGGTCTAATGGAATGATGGATTTCTGTGGACCATACTTCACAATGATGTTGATTGCTCATCAATATCTGTCTTCGTTAACTAGTGATAAAATGTCGTTTCAATGGACGGAGAAGACGAAAGCAGCGCTTATCCAATGTAGGCAGAAATTAATAGACGTTACTGTTTTGACTTTGCTGTTGGGAAGAATGTTAATTATGACAAACGCCTTAAACGGGCGTATGAGAAATATTTTAAACAACGGACGTCTGACAGAATGTAAGTAGTATTCTAACTAAAACTAAGCAACACCATACAGTCTCTGACGGAAATATAGACGTCTTTACCGCTCATAAAGCACTGATACCTTTGTGATCACTATGTATTGAAAAGAAACGAGTAGATCGATCTATTGAATAGAACGAGGAATACGATGTAACGATTCATCATCGAGCTGGTATCGAAAGAACGGAGAAATGATGCCACTTGCCACGAAGTGGTAAGGTGGCTAAAACACGACACACTAGTGTACGTGCCATATAACGCTTTGACTCCGCAAATGTGTTAATGGTGTGGATTGATTAGCTGGAAATGGACTTACAGCGTTGAGGACAGACTATGAGGACATGTCGGCTATAGGATGATGGAGCATCATTTGTTGGTTCAACAAGCGTTGACTACTATAATGGGAGCTGGTCAGAGATATATTCCGTTTTACATTAGTAAAAGTCGTCGAGGCGATATTGGTTATTGCCTCAGAATCCAGGGCATGAAGTGCCATTACGCATTGGAGAAAACCAGGATTGCGCATGACATAATTGAAAAATATGAATCCAGTCATTTGTTAGTGACATGACGACATGGAAGATCGATACGCGTCAATGCGTTACAGCTGGCGGTAGTTTTGTTATGTTGCTCGTAGACTGGTTAAATACAATGGGGTTGGTGTCTACTTCAAGCTTGAAAACTTGATTTAAAGCATTGTTACCACCACCCGCGCAATGAATTATTGTTAAATTTTATTGTCTTTATATGTATATGTGGCGAAAGCTACAAACAATTAATGTTCGTGACTGCATAGAAATTATGCAGCCGACATTTCCAGTCAAGTTCAATGTAAGCAAGACTGCTAGAGGTGAGAGCCGCATGTCTAAATTTGATTTCCATATATATTCAATGTGGTTTGATACTTGATAGTCAGTTTGCCGTCGTACTCTGATGATGATCATGGAAGGTCGAAACGCTTCAGTGCGTTGCAGCTGGCGGTAGTTTTGTTATGTTGTTCGTAGACTGGTTAAATACAATGGGGTTGGTGTTTACTTCAAGCTCGCAAACTTGATTTAAAGCATTGTTACCACCACCCGCGCAATCAATTATTGTTAAATTGTATTGTCTATATATGTATATGTGGCGAAAGCTGCAAACAGTTAATGTTCGTGACTGCATAGAAATTGTGCAGCCGACATTTCCAGTCAAGTTCAATGTATGCGAGACTGCTAGAGGTGAGAGCCGCATATCTAAATTTGATTTCCTTATATATTAAATGCGGTTTGATACTCGATAGTCAGTTTGCCGTCGTACTCTGATGATGATCACAGAAGGACGAAACGCGTCAGTGCGTTGTGGCTGGCGATAGTTTTGTTATGTTGTTCGACGACTGGTTAAATACAATAGGATTGGTGTTTACTTCAAGCTCGATAACTTGATTTAAAGAATTGTTACCACCACCCGCGCAAACAATTATTGTTAAATTGTATTGCCTATAGATGTGGAGTTCGTTTAAGGTATGCAATTGCCTCCACCTTATCGGTGGTGAAGCATTTATTGTGGTCACTTATATTCCTCGGGATGGAGATCGACAGCACTGGCCGACTTGCTCACCTAAGATGCACGAATAATGATATTCTGTTAGCGAAAATGGTGTGCGATTTGCAGATATTTGTTAATTGTACTAGGAGTGTATCCATCCGTTGGTGTCTAAGGCGAATTTCTTTGAAAATTGCTACTATAGCAATTTTAATCTGAAGTTTAAGATTTTGCTGAACGGTGCCCTACCGTCATTCGTCAAATTATTCGTCCTAAGGTACTTTGTACTGTCGGACGGAACGGCTCCTGTTGCGATTTCCAGATGTATTAACCCAGCTGCAGGTTTGGCATGTTATGCAATCCATTATAGACTCGTTCGTATGTTTCACTGAATACCTTATCCTTTGTCTTTAGGTCAAGTCTACTATCAGGCCTCTTTTGTGCCAATAAGCCAAGGTAGATTATCGATAATAGCTGTAGAAATCTGTCGCGCAAACATGACAATTTAAATTTTACAATGTGCACTTTACGCACTAAATTCACGATTTTAAAGTCATGTGTACTTTCATTTGTCGTTTACACCACCTGGGCATGTGATTTGACCGACTGTTGCTGCAATCAGTTGGATAAATCGGTAAATTGATGTATTCTCTCTGTTTGGTTGCGGTTACTGCTAGCTTAACGTTAGTAATTTTATTCTAAAGCATAATTTATTACCCGACCTACAATATCTGGACGCTCTCTGATGTCTCATTGCCGTAGAATGTTTATGCGACGGTTGTGTGGTTAAAGCATCATCGGCGACTGCTGATTACAAAACTTATTTGTAAGGCTATTGAAGTAATTTTGGTGGAGAGCTGATCAAGTACTTAGAAAAATCGTGGTCGGATACAATTATTTGCGATATCCATCACGTGATTTCGACACTTCGTACTTTCATCAACCATAATCAACTTGTCTTGGCAGAAATTTTCGATAGTCCTACTGCATGCGTTGGCGCCACAAATTGAAGCCGTTGGACAAATGACCGATTCTGGCGTCTCGAATATGTTTCTGATTTGAATCTGTGCTCGGTCTTGCCGGTAGAGGCTTGCTAGTATGTCCCGTATATCAGCTTATCACATGCTTGTTATTTTCATATTGGTAATGCATATTGTCTAGTCTACCTTATAACAGCAAGTGCCTTTGGCCTAATTATTTGATTTAAATCAAAAAATTATCTCATTAAATTCCGTATTAATATGATCGATTTGCAGTCGAATCAAACTTAACGAATCTGTCTGAAAGACTTTACATGTACTGGACAACAATTTTGTGGTATTTAATATGGTTTTAAAAAATTATAAATTTGATCCTACGCATGAACATGTTATAGAGAACAGAAACTATATTGTTTATTACAGAGCACCAAATTTTCGTTCAATTGAAATCGGAAATTGAATTGTTTGCATTAAACCAACGGAATTTGTTTTCTGTGTAGAGGATTTTAACCAGGTAATCGGTCCTACAAGCCAACTGAATATATATTCCCCCCCCAAGTAGATTTTTATCCAGCCTATCACAGCTTGGTAGCCAATTAAGTTGTTTTTATATTTTGGTCTTTTTGGCAACTGTTTAGTGGTCGCCGAAACTGCCAGTGGATATGGGACTTGTGATACGCTGTATAGCAGTCGACTGTTTAGAATTTTTTTCATCTTAACAATAATTAAGCGGCGTATGCTAGAACCTATCATAAGAGATATAAAACCATATTTTCTACACCATTCCTACATATTTTATAATTAGCATAAGGGTAAGGCCAAGGAAAATCTTGTTGCATCTTCTAAATTGAATCACTTATTTACCTTACTTTGCGAATAACGTTGTTAGGCACTGTACTGGCTGACCATTTAAAATGAATTAATATGGATGTTTTAAATGGGCTCAATGTAGAAAGGCTATTGCTCTTCTTTTGTGTTGACATTCTGCTGTGAGTTATAATAATGCTGAAAATAATTCTAGTAAATTGGAATCGACACGTACCAAAAAAAATCTGTAAAACCGTGCTTACTTGGATTAAACGTTGGCATTACATCGTGCTCGTAGAGGTTTACAGATCAGACGAAGGACCTTGTGTTAATCAGTTTCCTTTAGAAGTCAACTACAGTTAATTAACTTCTGATTAACACGACGTAACCAGTTTCCACTGGCGGAAGTATCGAAACTCGTCAAAGCAGTGTTTCATAATTTCTTGTGTTTACGGCAAGCTCTCTGCAAACATGCCATTCGTATTCGATTGTGATCCGGCAACGGGATGATCGTGTCACAATTCCATCTGACAAAGTTGCAAGCCTTCATCAAAGATCCATATACGCTTGAGGAGGTAGATTTGGAGTGGAAAACTGTTTTAGTATAAATACCTGAGGTTGTACAGTCAGCCGCCAAAACAAAGATTGAGTAATTAAACGAACATTGGTTGCGCAGGTGGTGATAACAATTATTATAATCAAGGTTGCGGTCTTGATATAAACACCTGACCCATTAATTACTTACATATGTCAGTATAAACTAAGAATTGTATAGTGTAGAAAAGGCAATTCATCCAGTAGACCGGTTTCGTCCTTATTGGGAACTCATCATGTACTGGCCAGAATTTGCCGCGGAGACGACTCGAACCTGTGCACGTCTGCTTCGGAATCTGGTGCTCTAACCACTGAGCCATCCTGCCGCACACTACACTGCACACAATTTTCAGTTATATACTAACTAATGTAACTTGGTTAGTCAATTTTTCCTTTAGGTGGAGCTCATATGACATCCATTTAGACCCAAAGTTCCAACTAACCATGCCCAATCTGTCATTACTGAACAGACACCACATTACATGGGGAAGTGGTATTGAAATGAACATTTATATAATTAAACGAACATTGGTTGCGCGGGTGGTGATAACAATTATTATAATCAAGGTTGCGGTCTTAATATAAACACCTGACCCATTAATTACTTACATATGTCAGTATAAACTAAGAATTGTATAGTGTAGAAAACGCAATTCATCCAGTAGACCGGTTTCGTCCTTATTGGGAACTCATCAAGTACTGACCAGAATTTGCCGCGGACACGGCTCGAACCTTGGCACGTCTGCTTCGGAATCTGATGCTCTAATCACTGAGCCACCCTGCTGCACACTATACTACACACAATTTTCAGTTATATACTAACTAATGTAACTTGGTTATATTCGTCTTAGGAGAGGATGTGTTGCACCAATGGGATTGGTCGCAAACATGATTTAAAGAATTCCCACCACCAACCGTGCAATCATTGATTGCTTAATCGCATGACCTATATTTATACGTGGTGAAAGTTGAAAAAAATTAATGTTCGTGACTGCATAGAGATTGTGCAGCTGACATTTCTAGTCGAGTACAATTTATGTGAGTCTACTAGATGTGAGAACCACATATCGAATTTTGATTTCCATATACATATGGATTGGAGTTTATTCCTCGCTATTCAGTTTGCCATCCTACTCTGAAGATGATCATGGAAGGTCGAAACACGTCAGTTCATTTGACTGACGGTAGTTTTGCTATGTTGTTCGACGACTGGTTAAATACAATGGGATCGGTGTTTACTTCAAGCTCCAAACTTGATTTAAAGAATTTTTACCACCACCCGTGCAACCAATTATTGTTGAATTGTATTGCCTATATATGTATATGTGGCGAAAGCTGCACAAAGTTAGTGGTCGCGACTGCACAGAAATTGTGTAGCCGTCATTTCCATCCAAATACAATGTATGCGAGACTACAAGATGCAAGAGCCGCATATCTATTTTTTCTTTCCATATATAGGCATTACGGTTTGATCCTCGCTCGTCAGTTTGCGGTCGTACTCTGGTGATGATCATGAAAATTCAGTACATGTGACTGACGATAGTTTTACTATGTTGTTGGACGACTGGGGTTATTGTTTACTTCAAGCTGGAAAACTAGATTTAATGAATTCCTACAAACACCCGCGGAATTATTGATTGTTTACTTGTATTGCCTATATTTATATGTGGTGAAAGCTGCAAAAAGTTAATGTTTGCAACGTCATAAAAATTAAGCAGCCGTCATTTCCAGTCAATTACAACGTATGCGAGACTACTAGAGTTGAGAGTCGTATAACTCATTTTACTTTCCATATATATGCGTTGCGGTTTGATCCTCGCTAGTCAGTTTTCCGTGGTACTCTGATGATTATCATGAGAGATCGAAACGTGTCAGTTCGTGCGACTGACGAAAGTTTTGCTATTTTATTCGACGACTGATTAAATACAATGGGATTGGTGTTTAGTTAAAACTCGAAAACTAGTTTTAAAGAGTAATACATAAGTTTGTAGGCTCTTTAATTTTGACCAATTATAAGAAATACTGATTATTATTAATTGGAGAGTAAATTTTTAATTTGTTTATTAGTTAACATTTGGAGGCGGATTGGCTAGACAAAGCGCTAATTATAATTATAAGTAAGTGCTGCATTCTATATTTTATTTGGCATTCATATATGTAATTAAGACTTCATTATCGAAGCGATTACATATCTTCCAGAAATGCGGTTACATGTTTGCCATTGATAATTTCTGCGTAAGAGATGATTATTGAACAATTATTTAAACGTATAAGGCTTTGTTGTGTTTGTTCATAGAGCCTGTTATCGAAGATTCATATGCTTGGTTAATTGTTTTCTGAGTTTTGGATGGAATGGACAGTAATGGGAATCCGGCCAAGCTGACATCCTTAAATAAGGAAATAGCTGGACTCCGCATGCATAGGAATAGAAACTTCGAGGAGTACATTGTACTCAGGAACGATGAAATCAGATGTTTCTCACTGACGAACGTAGCTAATAATATATTCATTGATAGTTGGCCCTCGTTACTCAGTTTGCTGTCGTACTTTGATTATGACTGGTATTGGTGGATACATATCACTAAACTTCAACTTCGGAAGTCAACTACTGGTTGTTTTATAGGGAATGCGCGAACGTGATAAAAATAAATTATTGTTATCACCACTCGTGTATTGTATAATTACTTATTTAATAAAATTTATGAATGTATCAATACCTGCAACAGAAGTTATACCAATGATTGAATGAAAATTGCACAATAGATATTCCAGTTAAGTACTGTGCGTTCGAGACAAAAATGGGAGAGAGAAAAAATTTTAATTTTCAGCAAATTATATTTGCTTTGTGGTTTATTCATTTTCATACAGTTTGTTGTCGAGGTCTGATAATGACCTAGGAATTTCGAAACGCGTGTGCACGTGTAAGTGACAGTAGGCTTGCTATTTTAGGCGACAATTTAGACTGAAAATTTGAATTTATTTGTTGGGTTAAAATCTATCGAAATACACAATATACCACATTCACACAGAGAGGACCGCTATATCACCTAATGTATCATGAAAATTGATGCAATAATCAATATTTTTACTCGATCAGTTTGCCTCGTCCCTCAGAATAATAAAACACTTTTCCAGTCAAGTACAAGATATGCGAGACTATTAGAGGCGAGTGCCGCATTTCGCTTTCCATATATATATGCAATGCGGATTGATCCTCGCTAGTCAGTTTGCCGTCGTACTCTGATGATCATCATCATGGGAAGATCGAAACGCGTCAGTGCGTGCGACTGGTGGTAGTTTTGCTATGTTCTTCAACGAATGGTTAAATACAATGGGATTGGTGTTTACTTCAAGCTCGCAAACTTGATTTAAAGAAATGTTTCAACGGATTTTATGAGCGATCATATCTAGTTCATAAATATCAAATTGTCTATTAAATATTTTAGAAGACTGAACAATATTAACAGAGAGAAATAACTTTTATAAACAGAAGTGACAAATAAAGCAATTATTCCTCTGTTTCTAGTGCGATATCATCGAATAATTAATAACAAAAATACTTAATCATGAATTATTGGAGTTAAGTCAACCATTTCAAATAATTGTTAATTGTTTATCCTAAATATAATTTACTGGATTAATATAAACACAATTTCTGTTTTATATAAACAGTCGCACAGCATAGCAAAACAACCCGGTGTGTATTTCACATTTTAACTATTCTCTTGACTATAACACCGTTCTTTCTCGATACAAAGATATTTTAACCACATTTCACGTCCTTTCTTTAATTTAGGCAGGCAATGTTGATTGATTCTTTAGATCAAGTTTGCGAGCTTGAAGTAAACACCAATCCCATTGCATTTAACCAGTCGTCGAACGACATCGCAAGACTACCGATAATCATAAGTACTGACGCGTTTCGATCTTCAATGATGATGATCATCAGAGTACGACGGCAAACTGACTAGCGAGGATCAAACCGCAATGCATATGTGGCATGTTTTGCTTTGTTGTTCGATGACTAGATAAATACAATGGGATTGGTGTTTACTTCAAGCTTGATTTAAAGAAGTGTTACCACCACCCGCGCAATGAATGATTGTTTAATTATATTACCCTTATATATGAGTCGAAAGCTGCAAAAAGATAATGTTCATGAATGAAAATAGAAATTATCCAGCCGACATTTCCAGTCAAGTTCAATGTATGCGAGACTACTAGATGTGTTAGCCGCCTTTTAAATTTCGTTTTCTATATATATATATATATATATATATAATATATATATATATATATATATATATGTGGTTTGATCCTCGCTTGTTGGTTTTCCGTCGTACTTTGAGGATGATCATGGAAGGTCGAAACGCGTCAGTACATGTTGTTCGACGACTGGTTAAATACAATAGGGTTTGTATTTCATTCAAGTTCGCAAACCTGATTTAAAGAATTTTTACCGCCACCCGCACAATCAATGGTTGTTTAATATTGATTGATCATTGTTCACTTGAATAGACAATGATCTGGCCTTAGTTATGAGTGTAATATCCTAGTAATGTACCTAAAGGTCTTCAGTTTACTTACAACCATCGTGCTAGCATTGAATGATAATTAATTGGAAACTTCAGATATATAATCAAGGGCGCCAACCTTATCACAATTATAACATAATTAGACAAGCTTAGTATACTCATATCTGTTGAACATTCTTTTGAAACTTTATGCTGTCTCACGTCGAATTCTCGTGGTAGTATTGTTTTTAAATGCGTATAATCTTTATAGATGAGTGCATTTTCGAGATTAATCTGTAATCCATAGTGACAGTTCAATGTTAGAAGATAAAAATAAATTTTATCAGCTTCAAACCTGTTTTGTTATTCAAAAATGGGATAGACTTTCGTTCTAATGGAAGCATTAATGAACTGATTGATAGTGTGAACAAGTGAAGCCCTGAATCTCCAATGTTGACGGAGATTTCCCTAAGCCACCGTGATAAAACATCAAAACATGGAGGCATAAATAAATTTTCACAATATATACGTCATATTGATGGTATTTTTCTTGTTCTTGAAACCCGGTCCCGGTAATGACCACCGCTTCAAAGTTTGAATGAAACCCATAACAGTATCAGTTTAACGTTAGAAAATGATAAAGTCGATTGTTTATCGTTCTTGATTGTGCTGCTGATGAAAGGCTAATGGTAAATTAAAAATAACAATTGACCATAAACCAACCTGGTCCGCGCAGTATTTGCATTGATATGGTTTCCCGACATTTTAATATAAATTTGAGATTTGATAGACTGGTTAGTCTAGATTTAAATGATGGAGAATATAATAATGTAAAACTGATCTAATGACTCATGGCTTTACTCGTCAATTGTTGAAAAGAGAAATTAAAATAAACAGACGTGTGTAAGATCAGCAAAGACAGCAATTTAATAAAACACCCAATTTAAGGAGAACGGGTTTTCAGCTCAACAAAACCAGACTTAACAAGCACATTTAATGCAGTTAAACTACGCGAGCTATTTAAGGTCTTTTCCAGCAATTAGAAGAAACACGACCATAATTGTCTACTTCAAATTTTACTTACCAATATGTATGTGTAAGTTGTCAATCAACTTACGTGCGGTGATCGACCAGACGGTTAATTAAAAGAGTAAAGGAAGATTGTAATTTAAAGGTTTGTGTCAAATCAAATTGTGAATAATTGTCTGCCATCACTCAGCACATTGAAACCTCGCACGTATAGTCTCCAGGAATGGCCGAAAAGATAAGTACCTCACACAACAACGAAAATGAATTAGACATTTATAAATCGGTGTTGGTTAAAAAAATAAAACAGAAAAATCATGTTAGGTCATCGAACCTGAACTAGAGGTGATGCCTATCTCAAACTTTTCTTATTTTACTTTTTATCGTTTAATTTCAATAATAGTTATATATATTTCGAGAATACTAAACTTCCCTTTACAAACTTTCATTTATATACATACTGGGTTTTCATTTGATTATGTGGGTGGCAACAAATCTGACTCGGTTTTACTTCTGAAACAGGCACACACATAGGCATATATATATATATATATATATATATATATATATATATATATATATATATATAGTTAGTATATAACTAAAAAATTGTGTGTGATATGCGACAAGGGGACTCAGTGGTTAGAGCAACAGGTTCCGAAGCAGACGTGCCCATTTTTGAACTCTGTACGCGGCAAATTCTGGACAGTACATGAGGAGTACTCAATAAGGATGAAACCGGACTAATAGATGAATTACCTTTTCTACATTATACAATGCTTAGTTTATACAGACAGATGTATTTTTATGATGGATTGATGTTTACATCAAGATTACAACCTTGATTTACATAATGTTTACATCACCATCTGAGATGTGGTTATCTGGTCTAACCTGGGAGTTAATCCCAAGTTTTATTTGTTTATGATAACATTCATTATCCAATTCACTGTCAATATACACCTGATTCATTCACTCAGAACCTGTAGTTGGTTCATCTAGAATTTGATTCATATCGTAATTGGTTGAAATTATCGTTTAATAATGTGATTTGGTTTGATTTAAATTTGGCAAAATCAGTTTAAATAAAGAATCCTATCATCTCGCTCGTAAAAAGTACTTGCAAAATTCATCAATATGTTTTGAATTTGGCAAAATACCAAAAATTTTATGATCGTGAATGTAAATTGATTGTGAAGCCAAAATTCATGTCGGTTACACTATACGTGAGACTGCTATGAATGAGAGCCGCAATTACAATTTTATAATTTTTATATATATAACTTGTGGCTTGGTCATTTCTAATCAAATTCTGTTATGGTGTGATGACATCCAGGAAGTTTGGATGCGTCTGTACGCACAACTGACTGTTATTTCCTATTATGTGAGTTTGTTAATTACGCAAATTTAATTTAAATAACTTATTATTATTGCCACCAATGCAGTCAATAATTGCATTATTTTACAATTTATCCTAATATGGAGTATATTGAAAGATGGTTTTTCTTATGACAAAATGCGATTAACAACTTAAATTCTTGTCAAATAAACTGGGTTTGGGATGCCTAAGAGGGACACCCACGTTTCTTAACTTCTATTCATCATGCAATTCGGTTTTCTCTATGCTTATTACTGTATTCTGGTGATGACCACGGGAATTTGAAACACGTGAGATGTATAATTGACTATAATTTTCAATCTTAGTTTTGTCATCAATGCCGCGTTTTGCGTACGCGGGTAATAGCTGTACACGGGCAGTTACACAAAGATCCGATTTGTCACTATTTCCAATTTTGTTTTGTCTTTGATCGGGTTGACTCATTTTTACTTCAATTGGAAATGCGGTTCTATCACATCTTTGTGTACTGCATCCAATTGAAGTAAAAATGAGTCAACCCGATCAAAGACAAAGCAAAATTGGAAATAGTGACAAATCGGATCTTTGTGTAACTGCCCGTGTACAGCTATTACCCGCGTACGCAAAACGCGGCATTGATAACCTGAATGCTTACACACCGCAAAATATTGAGTTCAAAACCTATTAGTTTTGTCATGGTGCTTCGTTGATGTAAATATATCAGTACGACTAAATGGCATTTGATTTCTATACCTTACTTTACTGCGGCTGACTCCTTTTAGAGGATAACCGGCTCGCACTCATGGAGTTCTTGGGAATTTGGTACAAAGTGGTGTCCCCTCACCACTCAGTTTGATTTCTATGCCGTGCCTTTGGTCAAAATAGTGCTTCTTCTTATTTTAAGCCCGTTAAAGTTTGATTTAATTGAATAAATATTAATACATACTGACGCGTAAGTCAGTTTCAGTCATGCTCTCATGATGATCATGAAATATCGAACCACGACGGTAAATCTCACTGGCGGTAGTGGTGCTATGTTTTGAGACTGATTATATACAATTGGATAGGTGTTCATCTCAAGATTGCAAACTTGATTTAAAGTACTGTCACCACGTGCGCAATCAATGGTTGCTTAGTTTAAGAAAGCTAAAAAAGTGTTATGATCATTAAGGTATCGAGTTTAAACAGCTGAATATCGAGTCACTAAATATATGACTAACACAGGCAACTGCCTGTACATCATATCTATCTATCTATCTATCTATATATATATATTTATTTATATATACCACGCTTCCTCGTTATTAGGTAGACTGTGGTCATGCACTAATGATGGCCAGGTATGGTCCAAGCACGTCAATATGCGTCTCGAACGATAATTTGCTGTCATACCAGACGTTATAAATGTGATTGCTTTTATTTAACGTTTACAAAAAAGGGATTGAAAAAATAAACAAACAATGATTGAGTGGGCGGTGATAATTACTATAATGAAGTTTGCGATCTTGATATATACACCTGGCCCATAAACTAAGAATTGTATAGTGTAGAAAGGGTAGTTCATTCAGTAATTTTGTATTAGGTGGGGCGCACCTAGTAACAAATTAGTTCAGTTATGAGCAGAAGGATAAACCAATGTCAACATGAACTGAAAATGTGATCTCGTGCACATTCGTTTCATGCTTACTGGCGACTCATCCATAGGAGCCTGTAATACACAACACTTAATACATAATTGCATATATATTAGTTCTCTGCCCACAAGCAGTATCTAACCGTTATATATTTAATTGAGTTATGTCATGATTACCGCGAAATGTGATAATTGATATCGATCAAGGCTAGAGTTTATGAATTTACTGGTGTAAAAGGTGTTCAGAAATAATTGTAATTCGTAATTTTGGTGAGCTAGAGCATACATTGAAATCCATCGTTCTGGTACCATGTACCGACTCAGAAACCATAGTGTTAGTACCATGTACCTTTTCGATACTTTAATGTAGCTATCTGTTACTGACAGAATAGCCAGAGTGTTGGTATCCTTTACAGACTCGGCATATATATATATAGTGAGTTAGAGTTGAAATGTGTTTTTTGAGACTTTATATGATGTTAGCTTCACTACTGCAGGTTTACAAATTCGTATAGGAGATTGTACCGTCTTATTTCCCCACATTCCTCACCCAAATTTATAGTGGTTAAAGAGCGTAATACCGGCTCCTACTGACGAGTCGCCAGTAAGCACGAAACGAATGTGCACGAGATTATACTTTCCGTTCCTGCTGTCTTTGGTTTATCATTATGGCCACATTTGAACTAATTTTTTATTAGGTGCGCAACACCTAATACACAATTGCTTATATATTAGTTCGCCACAAACAGTATCTAATTCATCCAGTAGACCGGTTGAAAAATGCTTGCCTTCAATATCGGCTTAATTATTCAAAATTTATTTGAACAACTTGTATGAATGCGGCGATAGCTACAAAAAATTTATTAAGCTGCTTACATTTAAAATATTTTAAGCTGATTTTTTAATTGCAATTTATTAATAAAAACATAAAATATATACAAACATATATGTATATATATGTATATATACATGTATTCTGGATAGTTCTTGAGTTCCCAATAAAAACGAAACCGGTCCACTGGATGAATTGCCTTTGCCACACTATAAAATGTTTAGTTTATACTAACAAGGTATATGTACAATACAATTTAAACAATAATTGATTGCGCGGGTGGTGGTAACAATTCTTTAAATCAAGTTTGCGTGCTTGAAGTAAACACCAATCCCATTGTATTTAACCAGTCATCGAACAACTGGCGGTAGTTTTGTTATGTTGTTCGATGACTGGTTAAATACAATGGGATTGGTGTTTACTTCAAGCACGCAAACTTGATTTAAAGAAGGTATATGTAGTCAAAATCTTGGCATTAGACTTCAACTCTCTCTCTCTCTCTCTCTATATATATATATATATATATATATATATATATATAGAGAGAGAGAGAGAGAGAGAGGAGAGGGAGAGAGGGAGAGAAGAGGAGAGAGGAAGAAAGAGAGAGAGAGATAGATAGATAGATAGAGAGAGAGAGATAGATAGAGAGAGAGAGAGAGAGATAGAGAGAGAGAGAGATAGAGAGAGAGATGAGAGAGAGCGAGAGAGGAGAGAGAGAGAGAGAGAGAGAGAGAGAGAGAGGAGAGAGAGAGAGAGAGAGAGAGAGAGAGAGAGAGAGAGAGAGAGAGAGAGAGAGAGAGAGAGAGAGAGAGAGAGAGAGAGAGAGAGAGAGAGAGAGAGAGAGAGAGAGAGAGAGAGAGAGAGAGAGAGAGAGAGAGAGAGAGAGAGAGAGAGAGAGAGAGAGAGAGAGAGAGAGAGAGAGAGAGAGAGAGAGAGAGAGAGAGAGAGAGAGAGAGAGAGAGAGAGAGAGAGAGAGAGAGAGAGAGAGAGAGAGAGAGAGAGAGAGAGAGAGAGAGAGAGAGAGAGAGAGAGAGAGAGAGAGAGAGAGAGAGAGAGAGAGAGAGAGAGAGAGAGAGAGAGAGAGAGAGAGAGAGAGAGAGAGAGAGAGAGAGAGAGAGAGAGAGAGAGAGAGAGAGAGAGAGAGAGAGAGAGAGAGAGAGAGAGAGAGAGAGAGAGAGAGAGAGAGAGAGAGAGAGAGAGAGAGAGAGAGAGAGAGAGAGAGAGAGAGAGAGAGAGAGAGAGAGAGAGAGAGAGAGAGAGAGAGAGAGAGAGAGAGAGAGAGAGAGAGAGAGAGAGAGAGAGAGAGAGAGAGAGAGAGAGAGAGAGAGAGAGAGAGAGAGAGAGAGAGAGAGAGAGAGAGAGAGAGAGAGAGAGAGAGAGAGAGAGAGAGAGAGAGAGAGAGAGAGAGAGAGAGAGAGAGAGAGAGAGAGAGAGAGAGAGAGGAGAGAGAGAGAGAGAGAGAGAGAGAGAGAGAGAGAGAGAGGAGAAGAGAGGAGAGGGAGAAGAGAGAAAAGAGAGGGAGAGAGAAGAGGAGAGGGAGAAGAGAGAAAAGAGAGAGAGGAGAAGAGAGGAGAGGGAGAAGAGAGGAAAGAGAGGGAGAGAGAAGAGGAGAGGGAGAAGAGAGAAAAGAGAGAGAGGAGAAGAGAGGAGAGGGAGAAGAGAGAAAAGAGAGGGAGAGAGAAGAGGAGAGGGAGAAGAGAGGAGAGGGAGAAGAGAGAAAAGAGAGAGGAGAGAGTAGAGAGAGATATATACATGCTTAGTTTGCACTTGATTAAGTGGATGAGAACTTGTCTGATTTTCAGTTTTATACTTTTTGTTGGTGGTTTATTGTGAAATGCATGTTTCATTTTGCATGTGTGGTACATTATTTTTGTACTACACAATGATGCTTGCGATCTGCTAACACTTGTATTGATAAATTAACTTTTTTACAGGTGTTTTATGTGTTAGCAATTCCATGTAAGGATATTTCCCCCGTATGTCACCAGTTTACGAGATTTTTGTCGCTCTGGTAACAGCGCAGTGTATGCAGATTGTGATTTATGTCACTATTAATGATGATAGTGATGTATTTTCTTTTCATAAAAATATGGATATACTTTGTAATATTCAAAGACAACGCACATCATATATATATATATATATATATATATATATATATATATATATATATATATATATATATATATATATATATATATATATATATATGGTATAAACTAAACGAGCTTTTAGCAAATGTACTATACCTACCAAACAAGATTTTCTTCACTGCGGTGACCATATTTACTGTTGCCAGGAATTGATCCATGGAGTGTGGTGCATAACCATTGTATTATCGCAATCATCTTGCAAATTGCACCTTGCATGCAATCTATGGTTTAGTTTATATATATATATATATATATATATATATATATATATATATATATATATATGGGCATGTATCATGATTATCATTTTTAATGTTTACTACCTGTGCTCTTTCTTCTTACTCTGAGAAGACTTGCTTTTCTGTAACACGCATTTGCCTTTCTGATTATGCCACTGCTTTACCTCATGTTGATGGACATATTTT
Source organism: Eudiplozoon nipponicum (assembly GCA_029291075.1). NCBI lineage: Eukaryota > Metazoa > Platyhelminthes > Monogenea > Mazocraeidea > Diplozoidae > Eudiplozoon > Eudiplozoon nipponicum. The sequence goes on along the minus strand of JAQBSW010002566.1, from coordinate 60,744 downwards.
GTTGTTGGCATAGTCAGTAGTGCCGGATTCTTCTGACGAATATCCAATAGGAACACAATTCATGTGTTAGTCGGTAGTTATTTGCTGCTCATATGAAGTTTGATGTAACCTCGTGCTACTAAAAACACCCACTTACCCTTGGGTTTGTCATGCTCATTAAATATGTGCATCTTGGTAATCTCTACCTAACTGAAAGATATAAAAGTCTCAAGCTATGCAGTATTGACATTTATTTCTAAATCGAATTGTTTTCCTTTATATTGATGAAAATGCTTAAGAGGAGAGTTTTGCTATGAAGTCCACCAAAAAAAGAAATTAAATGATGATGTAACAATTAACCATTCTTTCTTAACGTACTCTTATTTTTAATTTTAAATCGCCTATTAATAACCGGCTTGCTTATTGTAAGTCGCGCCTTTCTGCGAATGTTTTTAATCACTCTAATTAAATACGAAAATTGTAACGTTCGCGATTTATGAAGTTGGATTTGGCTGCTCGTTCAGCCAAAACTGTTGTCTCCCTACATCGGTGAGGAAACTTCGATTCTGTCGTTGCAGACAAAGGCGGTCTCATCACAACGTATGCATGCATGAATTCATACGAAGTAAGGCTAATTCTTCACTTAAGGATGCCGAATTTTTATTGATATTTTTTTAATGAATGCTCAGTGCGAGCGTCATATTTTGATTCTCCACGATTTCCGTTCGTGGGTAGTCGCCTTTCGGTATCATTTTCGCATAGATCCGATTGCTCCCCATATCCAAGTAGGCATCGGGTCGTTTTCGTGTTGGCTGGGCGCTGATTCGTCCTTTCCTCCGAAGGCTTCAACATCGTCGATACCGACCACTGGAAATGAGGTACGACCTAATCTATTCCTAATGTGTTATGAGGAGCCTGAAAAAGGTACTGCAAATGAGGTACCGAATCGTAGTAAGTTAACCAAGATAAGATCGTGCCTCATTTCCAGTGGTTAGAATGAACGATGTTGTTAAATCAAGTTTGCGAGCTTGAAGTAAACACCAATCCCATTTAATTTAACCATGGAAGGTCGAAACGCGTCAGTGCGTTGCGGCTGGCGGTAGTTTTGTTATGTTGTTCGACGACTGGTTAAATTAAATGGGATTGGTGTTTACTTCAAGCTCGCAAACTTGATTTAAAGCATTGTTACTACCACCCGCGCAAACAATTATTGTTAAATTGTATCACTACGAAGACAATCTGAATGTGCATTTGGAAATGGGGATCATTCGGATCTTGGCGAAAATGGTAGTGCATTTTGACTACCCACGAATGAAAACCGTGGAGAATCAAGATGAGTTTTGGCTAACAAAAGGATAATTTCTAAATAATAGAAAAATACTTCCATTATTCTGCATATAATGATATTGATGGAAGTTATTTAATCACTAATATAATTTCGCCTAATACTCTATGTATTAATTTCTTATTTATTTAATAAACGGAATATAATCATTCCGTGATTTTCGATTTTTTTTCTTCATTTAGCTATGACGCCAAAACTTGATGATTAAGCAGCAGAATAATTATTCATAACACATTAATTTGGATTTAATAATATTATTAATAATAATAATAATAATAATAATAATAATAATAATAATAATAATAATAATAATAATCAATATTTATAATAAATGTTATGGATTAAGGTGCATTTATACTTATTTATAACATATTCTAGTTTTAATATTCAGTCTGAATATTCTTAGTTTTTTCACTGACTTCTATTGTCGCGGAGTTTTAGATACCTATACATCTTAGACAAACACATACACGAAAATTCTGCACTAGTTACAGAAAATTAATTCAATATGGCCGAGGCGTATTTATGTGACTATGGTATTTACTAAAATTCTTCGAATTGCGTAGGAAATGTGGACATTTTAATTATGCATTGCTTTGCGCTAATGTCCCATTAACTGAAATTATTGATTTTTCCAGATGCATTTTCCTGGATGTACAAGTGTAGGATAAATGGGATGAAGTGTGCTTACGACAGTCTCAGTGATACGTATTCTTGTTTTTGTGCCCATAGATTAATAGACTATCATAAACAGATACTTCTTCTGAAAGTAAGAGAATGTAACATAATTAAATATTAAACTGTGATCAGAATTATCGTCCGCAGTATCATTGTTTGCAATGAGTTTCATAGGCACAATGCCCACGCTGTGAAAGACAAGAAAGACTATATATTAAAACAATAAAACATGCAGCAATATTGGAATATAAGTGATGGAAATATCATAAGTTAATATCCCACCGGTAGAGTTTGACCAGTAATCGAAGGTTTTAATAATAATGACGGCGACAAGGTCTACATTTATTATTTAAATCAATTTTTCGAGCTTGATTTAAATAATTGTTACCACCACCCGCGCAATCAATTATTGTTAAAAAGGTCTACATTCTTTAAAAACAATAAACGCAATTACTATTGTCAAGATTGCTATCTTGATGTAAACACCTGGCCCATTATATACATACATTTGTCAGTATAAACTAAGAATTGTATAGTGTGGAAAAGGCAATTTACCCAGTAGACCGGTTTTGTCCTTATTGGGAACTCATCACGTACTGGACATACTTTGCCGAGAACAGGGCTCGTACCTGGGCACGTCTGCTTCGGAATCTGGTGATCTAACCACTGAGCCACCCTGCTGCACACTACACATAATTTTCAGTTATATATTAACTAATGTAACCCAGTTTGTCATTTTCTATTAGGTGAAGCTCATATGGAATCCATTTAGACCAAAAATTCCAACCAACCGTCCCCTATCTGTCATTAATGAACAAGACACCACACTACATGGGGAAGTGGTATTGAAATTAGCATTTACATAATCAAGCGGGTGGCTCAGTGGTTGGAGCACTAGATTCCGAAACACATGTGACTAGGTCCGAGCCCTGTCCGTGGCAATTTGTGGCCAGTATCTGATGAATTCCCAATAAGGACGAAACCGGTCTACTGGTTGAATTGCTTTTTCAACATGATACTATTCTTAGTTTATACTGAGAAATATATGTAAATAATGGATCAGGTGTTTATATCAAGATTGAAACTTTGAAGTAATATTTTTATCTGCTTTACTTATGCTGTTCATAATGAATAAGTTATAGTGTTGTTGATATTTACTAGGTTTTGTTCAAGTTTTTTGTTTGATATGAAGTGCTTCTTATTTTTACTTCCGAATCATACAACTTAGTCATCGAGACATGGCTTGTTGTCGTCATCATATGAAGCCAATTGTTCTTTTAACCAGTATTTCCCCATCTCGATAATTTCAAGGCTTCCGGGAACAGTACCATCGAAATGATTTAAAAAAATAATATTTGTCAAGCTCCCATGGAAATGAATTTAATTTGTCAGTGTTGAGTGGTTAAACGAACATTGGTTGCGCGGGCGGGGATAAAAGATATTATAATCAAGGTTGCGGTCTTGGTATAACCACCTGACCCATTAATTACTTACATATGTCAGTATAAACCAAGAATATTTTTAATTCTCATTTTTTGTACACTTTAGCATACATTGAAATCCATCGTGATGGTACCATGTACCGACTCGGCAACCATAATATTGGTACCATGTAAATTTTCGGTACCATTATTTTTGTATCGGGTACTGACAAAATAATCTTTGCAGACCCGTTATATATATCATATATATTGAGTTAGCTTTGAAGTCGCATTGTAGAAGACTTTATATGAAGTTAGCTGCACTAATTCTGGTTTACAAATTCGTATAGGAGATTGTACCGTTCTACTTTCCCAACATTCCTCGCCCAAATATATAGCATAAGCAAATTAGCCCAGTGCTATGTTAACATCATTTTATGTTCTATTAGGATGGTAAGCATAACATTGGTAATATTATGCTGTTATGTTACGTACCAGTCCATAACAAAATAAAAGTCTAGGCGCTGTTCAGTCCATTGACCGACTTTAAACTGATACCAAATATGTAACCCTTTCTGTAGTATCTTCAAAGTATCTACGATATCCTTCTGCGTCAATTTACCATTGTATAACGATAATTGGTCTCGAAAATGCACCTTAACAATTATAAATAATCAACAACTTTGCCATGCTACTCAAGGAATTCCTATGCATCTATATCTCCTACTGGGTTCCTCAGTGATTGCAGGAAATCCTTGTTTTTGGATGGGCCCGTCAGGTCAGATTTATTATTTATATTCTCTCAAAACCGCGTTTTCGCATATACTATCAATGGATTGATAAGCTACGAATAATGCAAATAGCCTCACGAGGCGCCATGGATAAACTTTTATGTAATTGGTTCTCCATAATCAATTAATAATCTGTTCGTCTTTATAGTTAATATATTGAAAAACCCAAGGTTACAACCAATGGATACTAGCAAAAGCTTGCCGGTCAGCGTTTTGCTCCCATGTGTTATTTCAAGCACGCCATCGACTTCTCTTTATTCGTTAGAAAATGAGATGTGTTCAAAAATTTAGCCAGCAGGCCAAAACGATAACAGACTTATTGATTTATGTGTTCGAAATTTACCTAAACTTGTATTCAAATAGAAGTGTGCCGTTGGACTTCTACTGCAAATATTGAAAAGAGAACATACGTTTGTCCTATGATTCTGGTTGATTTGCTATATTATTGATTTTTCTGTATGCAGGCTTCTAATTAAAACTTCATGTCTGGATGAAATGTTTAAGGTACTTGTTTTGCGCTGTTAAAGCTTGTTTGGGTGGTCGCATTTTGTGGACTACCACACAAGTATACGCTGAATTACCAAGAATCGACAAACTTTGGAGTAGTGCTGTTTTTCGTTAAAAATGTGCATGTATTTCATAAAAGGAATAGATTAATTAGTGTTTAAACAAGCCTAGTTACACAGCCATTTTGCCTCAAACAGCGTAATATTAAATATATTTAAAGTGGACTATCTGAATGCAGTACCATTACTACTAATTAGTCTTCTTCATCTATTACTTTAACTAACACTATTGATACAACCACCACCACTACTACTACAAACACAGATACTAAGAAGAAATATAGCGGTATTAGTAGTAGTAGTAGTAGCAATAGTAATAGTAACAAAAATTAACACTGTCACAACCACAACGCGTATCTTCGCGATTAAAAATAACAAAAACGTAGTAATACTACTATTACTAGTTCTGTGATTAAAACTACTACTACTACTACTACTACTACTACTACTACTACTACTACTACTACTACTACTACTACTACTACTACTACTACTACTACTACTACTACTACTACTACTACTACTACTACTACTACTACTACTACTACTACTACTACTACTACTACTACAACAATATATATTATATAATAATGTAATATATGATAATAATAATAATAATAATAATGATAATAATAATAATGTAATAATATGTAATAATAATATATATGTAATAAATAGTATTATTATTGTATTATTATTATTAATAATAGTAGTAGTAGTAGTAGTAGTAGTAGTAGTAGTAGTAGTAGTAAAAGCAAAAGAAGAATATAATATACAATCAGATTAATGTTGAAATAAAGAGAATATATCAAATGCAATTTGCACACAAAGTATAGTATTCATTGGCACATAAATAGTAGTAAAAGAATAAGCGCTTCATACTTTGCCGACGGTAAAATTTGACCGCGTGTACATCTTAGTGTTTTCAACACTTCCAGCAAATAAGACTCATCTAGAAGAAACATGCTCTTACACGTTATGGTGGAGACCACCCGGAAATATTTAACGCCATTAATTTACGGGTTTCGTGCTTACTGGCTACTCATCAATATTAGCTGTAAATTGGTCAAAAATATCTGATTGATTTTGATATATTGCCCACATCTACTGATTAGTAAACAATAGGTAATAAACTTATGGGTCCATGATATTGCATCTACTAGTCATGCCGACATTGTCGTATCCTTTCATTCTGATAAGACTTTGCTACCAGATTTGCCTTGCATAATACATGAAAACAGTGTGGCTGTTAATTTTTGATATACCACAAAATTGGCTTACTAAGCCAACTGAATGATAACAGTTAAAGCAAAATCGATTCTACTTCAAACAAAAAAAAACTTTGAAGTAAATGGCTACTAAAATTTCATTGGTTTGGTAGGAACATTGGCTGGTATCATTTCAGACTACATAGATCAAATGCGAAAAGAAGGCATATAATCATTTTGAATACTCTCCTGAGAATGAAATGACATGACAAATTGCAACTTCTTATGCATTGGGGACTGACAATAACAGAAATAGACCATATACAATACGACAAAGATATACACAGATACAACTTTGCAAACAAACGTTGAATATTCTTACAAATACATACACAAAAAATATATATATATATATATATATATATATATATATATATATATATATATATATATATGGTAAGAGTGAGAGGGATTAAGACGAAAAGCAAACATATACCAAACATAGACATGAATAAAGGGACATCACATTCTATAAGTTATGTATACACTCATTAATGCACATACACCAACAAATTATTAAACGAACGGACCTCTTAGGATATTTATTAACATGAAATGTTCTGAGCTATTATCTATTACTGCCTTTGACCAGGCGGTAATATCAAATCAGCCATGAGCGCAAGGGAATTATAGAGTAGACGAAGTGTCTAATGAGTACTCATAAATGGGTTTCTTACGTTCGCTATAAGGCATAATTATAGCCCGGTTTGCTGTCTAAGCAGGCGCGAAGTCGTGCTTATTTTGTCAACAGACTTACAGGTAGTAAAATAAATACATAACCTTGGTTGCAGTGAAATAACATATACATTTATTATTAGGCATGGCGGATATTGTAACAAGTCGATGCCTATAGAACCAGGAGGTTGTGCCAAAGTCAACATGAACATAATGACTATAATCAAGGTTGCCATCTTGAGATAAACACCTGACCCATGCATTTGTGAGTACAAACTAAGAATAGTATAGTGTAGAAAAGTCAATACATCCAGTAGGCCGGTTTAGAATTGTATTGTATTCGGAACTCATCACGTATTGGCCAGAATTTGCCGCGGACAGGGCTCGAACCTGGGCACGTCAGATTCAGAAACTGTTGCTAAGGTTCCAGCCCTGTTCGCGGCAAATACTGGCCAGTACGTGATGAATTTTTAATAAGGACGAAGCTGGTCTTCTGGATGAATTGCCTTTTCTAAACTATACAATTATTAGATTATACTAACGAATGCATGTACTTAGAGAGTCAGGTGTTTATATCAAGATCGCAGCCTTGTTTATAATAATCCCGCCCACGCAACCAATGTTCGTTTAATGAACATAATTATTTGTTTAAGGAGATTGGTAAATTTAAATTATATTAAACGATTGTTAATTACGTGTGTGGTTTCATACACTTCTTTAAATCAACTTTGCGAGCTTGAGATAAACACAAATCCCATTGTATCTAATCGTTCGCACAACACAATACGTGTGAGGGATTTTAGTTTAACTGATGTGCGACCGGTTGGAGAAAATTGGACTGGTTGTTGTCCAAAACTTGCAAGCTTGATTTTTACGCATAATTTATTATGTAAAACAAGCTTGTGAAGTAGTGCTGAATACTAATTCCTTATTTATATTCGTTTTGCGCTGGTCATACGCATGGATATGTAAATTTTTTAAACTTTTCCACACATACAAATAAATACCCAAAAATACTCGTATGCATATATTGTTTTTGTATACTAAATATTACATAAGACAACAAATACAATTCTTCAAGTAGACCGGTTTTACATTATCTTTGTTTTGACTAACAAACGATAGTTCCAAGTTCTTTCTTTTGTAAATGTTTTTGGACTCAATTCACAAGTTAAAAAACTGAAAAATAAATCATGTTTATTAGGAATTGCGTACCTAGTAACAAATTATTTCAAATAGGAACAGAAATGCTTACCAAAGTCAGCATGAACAAGAGATATAATCTCATGTACAAATGAGTTTCATGCTTACTGGCGACACATCAGTAGGCATCTGCACAACGTCATATACCCGCAATATATTCTGATGAGGAATATAGGACAATTGGACGGTACAATCTCCTATAAAAATGTGTAAAACTGCAGCAGAGAAGCTAACTTCATATAAAAGCTTCGAAAATGCATCTCCAAAGCCAAATCACCCTATAAAATATATACTGAGCTTGTAAAGGGTACCAACAAAAGGATTTTCAAAATACTGAGCCTGCATCGGTCACCAACACAATGGACTTTTGGATAGGCTAAATTTCACCAAAATTGAGAATTACTACTTATCAAAATATGTTACCCAAGCAAAATCATACTCACTGGCCTTGTTCGATATCATTTATGACATTTCGCGTTAATCATGACATTCATTTATATATAATAGTTAAATATTGTTTGTTGTGGAATAACAAAGTGAATAATGGAAAATTATCTCGAGACTACTAAAAATCACTGGAATCTTTCATTTATATACATCCTGGGTTTTCATTTGATTATACGAGCGGCAACTAGTCTGAATCGGTTTTACTTCTATTTCTTGTTTGGACTCGTTAGTAAGTGTATAAGCTTATGTGTCTGTGTGTATGTATATTTGCGTGCAGTATTCTTTTTCGTTTTATTGCAAAGTGATGTGTTGGATCTGGTCATTCATGTGTTGATGGATTTAGAGTTAACCAACTGTTCACATTTTGGCGTGCACGAACGTTTTTTATCCGAGTGTCGTTTTAGGTTTCGTCTTGTTCCTCAATTTTGTTCTGTCCACGTGGTAACAATGCAGGGTGTTGGAATTGCAGTGTTGAATGCTCATATTGTTTTAAAATATCTGTCGCTATTAAAATGATTGTGATAACGTAAATGCAGCTGATATTTCTTCTTCAATTTGTTGCCAATCCGATCAAATGTTTGTTGATCTCATGCACTTTCGTTTCGTGTTTACTGGCGACTCATCAGTAGGAGCCGATATTACGCCTTTTAACCACTATATATTTGGGTGAGGAATGTGAGATAATAGGACGGTACAATCTCCTAGACGAATGTGTAAACCTGCAATAGTGAAGCTAACATCATATAAAGTCTCCGACAATGCGACTTCAACGCTAACTCACACTATAGAATATATATACCGTTTCTGTAAAGGATACTATCACTATGGCTATTGTGTCAGTAACCGATATCAACATTATTGTACCGAAAACGTACATGGTACTAACACTATGGTTGCCGAGTCGGTACATGGTACCAACATGAAGGATTTCAATTTAGGCTATAGTTCACCGAAATTGAGAATTACAACTACTTCTGAACACTTGTTATTCCAGTAAATCCATACACTCTGGCCTTGATCGATATCAGTTATCACATTTCACGGTCTTTGGTTTATCCTTCTGGTCACAAATTAACTAATTTGGTACTAGGTTTTCAACATCTAATACATACTTACATATATATTAGCTCTCCGCAACAAAGAGTATTTAAACGTTTGTTGAGTTTGGATTAATGGCTGTTTGGCATTAATTGGATACCAGTAAATTGTTGTTTGGTTCTTTAGTTCGTAGCCAGTCAAATAAAATATAATTTTGATCAATCTTTTGAATGTTTTTCTTCCTAATAAGAAATATACTGTGTAATATTCGAAGGCAATGGATTTCATATATATATATATATTTATATATTCGTCGGTATTTGGTTATTTCTCCTGCACTGCTTGAGGAATCGTTTTGGCACAACATCTGATTGTAAACACGATTTGAAGAACTTAATTCTTCCTAGAAGTTTGGCACACGTACAGTTGGTTGCAATATAAGTGCTTAGTTCCTTACGGGTAAAAGGCTGACCCCGCTCTTTAATAATCTTTATAATGTCCATTGCCTTTCAATATTACAAAGTATTTTTCTAATTAGTTATAGTTTCTAATTATATATATATATATATATATACACATATATATATATATATATCCATTTAATACATACACTATATATTTAGGAAAGGAAAAAACAAAATATATATTCTTTCAACTATTCAATTTGCTTTCATTTACTGAAGACATATTTAAAAATGTATTCATTGCTTTTGAATATAATAATGTATATTTTTAGGAATAGAAAACACAGAATAATCTAGAGTAAGATGATCGTGGATTATGGCCTGTATATTTGAAGAAAACTTATCTATATATTACACTATTTCAATCATGTACATTCCGCGTTTCCATTTTGGTAAGTAAATGAGATTAAATATGATTTTCTGCTTTAATTGTATTTATTTGTGATAGTTCACATTCACTTAATCAAACGAAAACTCAGATTGGATACAGCTGAATAATTGTAATATATGTTATAAGTAATAACAAAATAGTTATTATACTCAAAAATAATTACCCTGATTATTAATGTGTTTGGGTTCTTTATATATATATATATATATATATATATATATATATATATATATATATATATATGCAAAAATAAAAAGATTTTACCAGATACAAGAAACGTTTCTTTCTCATTTTCTTCTCGAGTATCTAAAAATGAATATCTTTTTATATGTAAATTGAAAGGCAAAACAAGATTGAAATATGTAAACATGGAGAGAGTATGAAAAAAGGAAACCAATCAATTGCGTGTGTCACCTCCAGTTCAAGCTCAATACCTGAGCATGCTTCTTCTACTTGCATCAATCCGGCTGCAATTTGTTTATCCATAAGGCTTCGTATTTGGCTAGCTCCCTTTTTTATTGAATTTAGTAATTACTTTAAATGCTACGTCTGGAGAACATGTTTACATATTTCTATCTTGTTTTGCTTTTCAATTTATATATAAAGGGATGTTCATTTGTAGATACTTGAGAAGAAAATCAGAAAGGAGCGTTTCTTGTATCGGAAAAATATTCTTTTTTTATTTTTGCACATGGAAAGGGTACTATCAATATATATATATATATATATATATATATATATATATATATATATATATATATATATATGTATATATGAAATTTGGGAAATTCTGATGATACCTATACCTTTGTAAGAAACTGGTTTAAGCCCTTGACAGCGTACAGGATTTATACACAATTACTTATTGATTAATCCAACCGAATAAATACAGCCATTGTTCATTGGATTTATAGTCCAAAGAATTTGATTGTAAAGGTCAAATCATGGATTTCCTTATCTTACCAGTCATGTTTTATAGCGTTAAGTACTCGCACAATCGCATTTGACATTACTTGGTTACCGTCATTGGAACTTGACAGGATGCAGATAAACTAAGAGAAAGCTGAGATATTTCTACTAAATAATTTGAATAGCTGAGCTTTGGTTATCAAACCTGATAGTCTTATTTCTCTTTTGGACTTAGATTCTGGCTGAACAGTTTCTGTACAATTACGCTGAAAAATGTAATTTCAGCTTTTTCAAAATTAAAGGAATTTTACAAAATAATCAATAATTTATTCTTTACGTGGTCGTAATTATTATTTGGACCAACTTCACAGAATAACCATTTAAAAATGAAATCATAAAAAAATGGACAAGCTCATGACGGTTGTTTGAAATAATCGACTTTTTTATAATTCTATATTTATTTATTTAGGAAAAAAATGAACCACCGAGTAATAATTTACTGTGAATAAATAATCTGACTTATTTGGTGAAGACAGGGCAACACAAATACATTTCATCATTCATTAATTTTACGGATTTATGTTTGATTGATTGAGTGAGAACTAGTGATTTTGAGTTTAAAATAAAATTTTCTGCAGTAGTTGTGCTGGTGTTTTGTGGTTATTTAAGTGGTCACTTGTTAGTGTGTCTGCGTATGTGTTTTGGTATGAGTGATTCTTACTACTTACTTTAATCAGGGTTGCAATTTTGATATAAAAACCTGATCCATAATTTGCATACATTTGCTAGTATAAACTAAGTATTTTATAGTGTTTAGATAAGGCAATTCATCCACTAGAGAGGTTTCATCTTTATTATGTTGTCCAGAATTTGTCGCGGACAGGGCTTGAACCTTGACATATCTAACGCGAAATTTGGTGCTCTGACCTCTGAGTCACCCTGCCGCAGTCTACAAACAATTTTAAGTTATATACTAACTAATGTTTCTTGGTTAGATTTTCCTGTAGATGGAGCCTATATAGCATCCATTCAGATCTAAAGTTCCAACTAACTATCCTAAATATATCATTATAGAACAGACACCACGCTACATGGAGAGATGGTATTGAATTTAACATTTATATAAATAAACGAACATTGTTTGCGCGGGCGGTGATAACAGTTACTTTAATCAAGGTTGCGATTTAGATATATAAACGTGACCCATTATGTACATAAATTCGTCAATATAAACTAAGTATTGTGTAGTGTGGAAAAGGCATTTAGACCAGTTTCTTCCTTATTGGGAACTCATCACCGGTCTACTGGATGTATTTCCTTTTCCACACTACACAATACTTAGTTAATATTGACGAATTTATGTACATAATAGGAGTTTATATCGATATCACAACCTTTATAAAAGTAATCGATATTACCGCCCGCGCAACCAATGTTCGTTTAATTATATAAGTGACTATTACTGTCTGAGTAATGATTGAGATATGGCTACTTTTCCGACGATGGCATCAGTTTTTAATTAGGATTTGGATTTTTTAAGCTACTGCATGTAAGAAGACTTTCTTCCCCACGTTGTCTGTCATTTCACAATGTTCATAAGTTGTGTTGTGCCGCTCTAATAAAAGCGCAACGTGAAATTTCAATATTAATCGCTTATTAGTATGTGCAGTTTCACGTGTTTTTTATGCTAATAATGATGTCGTTTGTGCAGAGGTTTCCATCTCATTTTGTTGACAGTCCGTGTGAATGATTGGTGATGCTGTGTTAGTCTGAATGCTAGAAACATTCTTGCTAGTTTTGGTGATTTGGGACATGCCGACTACAGTATCATGTTAATGTACCTGTTGTCTATTTAAGTTTGTTCATTTTTGGTTTATATAGAAAGCTCCGTATAGTTAAAATGATTTTAATGTCTGCTTTATATTTATAACTGTGACATTTGTGAAGTTAGTTGTTTGTTCAATTTTAACAAATGGTCTGTAATTGTTGTTTTTCCTATTAAACAATCATTGGCTGCGCGGGTGGTGATCAAAATTATTTGTACCAAGTTTGCGAGCTTGAAATAATCACCAATCTTATGCACACAGTATAGCAAAACTACCAGTAGATAATCTTTGAAAAAAGAAGAATTACCAGTAGTTTTGCTATTTTTTGCGACTGGTTAAATACAATGGGATTGGTGTTTACTTCAAGCTCGCAAACTTGATTTAAAGCATTGTTACCACCACCCGCGCAATCAATTATTATTAAATTGTATTGCCTATATATGTATGTGGCGAAAGCGACAATCATTAAATGTTCGTGACTGCATAGAAATTGTGCAGCCGACATTTCCAGTCAAGTTCAATGTATGCGAGACTGCTAGAGGTGAGAGCCGCATATCTAAATTTGATTTCCATATATATTCAATGCGGTTTGATCCTCGATAGTCAGTTTGCCGTCGTACTCTGATGATGATCATGGAAGGTCGAAACGCGTCAGTGCGTTATGGCTGGTGGCAGTTTTGTTTTGTTGTTCGACGACTGGTTAAATACAATGGGATTGGTGTTTACTTCAAGCTCGCAAACTTGATTTAAAGCATTCTTACCACCACCCGCGCAATCAATTATTGTTAAATTGTATTGCCTATATATGTATATGTGGCGAAAGCTGCAAACAGTTAATGTTCGTGACTGCATAGAAATTGTGCAGCCGACATTTCCAGTCAAGTTCAATGTATGCGAGACTGCTAGAGGTGAGAGCCGCATATCTAAATTTGATTTCCATATATATTCAATGCGGTTTGATCCTCGATAGTCAGTTTGCCGTCGTACTCTGATGATGATCATGGAAGGTCGAAACGCGTCAGTGCGTTATGGCTGGCGGTAGTTTTGTTTTGTTGTTCGACGACTGGTTAAATACAATGGGATTGGTGTTTACTTCAAGCTCACAAACTTGATTTAAAGCGAAACTACCAGTAGTTTTAGATAATCTTGGAAAAAAAAGAAATACCAGTAGTTTTACTATTATTTGCGACTGGTTAAATACAATGGGATTGGTGTTTATTTTAAGCTCGCAAACTTGATTTAAATGTCTTTACTGCCTGTGATAGGCCGGTTTTAATCAATCTCTACCTTAAATGTTTGTGGATTTTGCTGATCAATTGATTTTTTGTACTTCAAATATATGTGCTACTGTACATGCACTTAAATGGGTAAAATGCGTAAGATTTGAAGAAAGGTTGTCGATTGATCTTTAGCATCCAGCATTAAGATTCTCTGTTTTCAGTGTGTGATGATAACTTTTGCGCGTGGAAGCTTTGCATTGATAGGTATATTTAACAGACGCCGAATTATTGAGGCTGGTATGTCGTCTATAATTGCCTATTTTAGGAAGACATTTGGGCTGTAACACATCGATGTAGAAGCAGCTGCATAAAATAAATCATTAATAGCATCAACAATGAAAGAAACTGCACTAGGGGGATTAATACTACAGAATACACAACCAGGTAGAAAAAGCATACCCCATGTATATCGTGACATGACAGTCAACATTCTAAAACTAACATTTGTTCATGAAGTAGCTAAAAAGGGCGAAAGCATGACTAGAACTCAATTAATATATTGAAGAGTAACTATGACTCATAAATTATTTTGTAGCACAGTGACTGTTACGAACGACACAGACACACACGCACTCACAGTTAAACGCGCTTTTACTACAAAACACGTAAGACAGCTACAAGTAAATAAAATTAAATCTCGAAAGTTAACTAGTTCTCATTAAAACTAACATGGTTGCGCAGACGGTGATAAAAATTTAACAATAATTGTTTGCGCGGGTGGTGGTAACAATTCTTTAAATCAAGTTTGCGAGCTTGAAGTAAACACCAATCCCATTGTATTTAACCAGTCGTCGAACAACATAACAAAACTACCGCCAGCCGCAACGCACTGACGCGTTTCGACCTTCCATGATCATCATCAGAGTACGACGGCAAACTGACTATCGAGGATCAAACCGCATTGAATATATATGGAAATCAAATTTAGATATGCGGCTCTCACCTCTAGCAGTCTTGCATACATTGAACTTGACTGGAAATGTCGGCTGCACAATTTCTATGCAGTCACGAACATTAACTGTTTGCAGCTTTCGCCACATATACATATATAGGCAATACAATTTAACAATAATTGTTTGCGCGGGTGGTGGTAACAATTCTTTAAATCAAGTTTGCGAGCTTGAAGTAAACACCAATCCCATTGTATTTAACCAGTCGTCGAACAACATAACAAAACTACCGCCAGCCGCAACGCACTGACGCGTTTCGACCTTCCATGATCATCATCAGAGTACGACGGCAAACTGACTATCGAGGATCAAACCGCATTGAATATATATGGAAATCAAATTTAGATATGCGGCTCTCACCTCTAGCAGTCTCGCATACATTGAACTTGACTGGAAATGTCGGCTGCACAATTTCTATGCAGTCACGAACATTAACTGTTTGTAGCTTTCGCCACATATACATATATAGGCAATACAATTTAACAATAATTGTTTGCGCGGGTGGTGGTAACAATTCTTTAAATCAAGTTTGCGAGCTTGAAGTAAACACCAATCCCATTGTATTTAACCAGTCGTCGAACAACATAACAAAACTACCGCCAGCCGCAACGCACTGACGCGTTTCGACCTTCCATGATCATCATCAGAGTACGACGGCAAACTGACTATCGAGGATCAAACCGCATTGAATATATATGGAAATCAAATTTAGATATGCGGCTCTCACCTCTAGCAGTCTCGCATACATTGAACTTGACTGGAAATGTCGGCTGCACAATTTCTATGCAGTCACGAACATTAACTGTTTGTAGCTTTCGCCACATATACATATATAGGCAATACAATTTAACAATAATTGATTGCGCGGGTGGTGGTAACAATTCTTTAAATCAAGTTTGCGAGCTTGAAGTAAACACCAATCCCATTGTATTTAACCAGTCGTCGAACAACATAACAAAACTACCGCCAGCTGCAACGCACTGACGCGTTTCGACCTTCCATGATCATCATCAGAGTACGACGGCAAACTGACTATCGAGGATCAAACCGCATTGAATATATATGGAAATCAAATTTAGATATGCGGCTCTCACCTCTAGCAGTCTCGCATACATTGAACTTGACTGGAAATGTCGGCTGCACAATTTCTATGCAGTCACGAACATTAACTGTTTGTAGCTTTCGCCACATATACATATATAGGCAATACAATTTAACAATAATTGTTTGCGCGGGTGGTGGTAACAATTCTTTAAATCAAGTTTGCGAGCTTGAAGTAAACACCAATCCCATTGAATTTAACCAATCGTCGAACAACATAACAAAACTACCGCCAGCCGCAACGCACTGACGCGATTCGACCTTCCTTGATAATCATCAGAGTACGACGGAAAACTAACTATCGAGGATCAAACCGCATTGAATATATTTGTAAATCAAATTTATATATGCGACATTCACCTCTAGCAGTCTCGTATAAATTGAACTTGACTGGAAATGTCGGCTGCACAATTTCTATGCAGTCGCGAACATTAACTGTTTGTAGCTTTTGCCACATATACATATATATGCAATACAATTTAACAATAATTGTTTGCGCGGGTGGTGGTAACAATTCTTTAAATCAAGTTTGCGAGCTTGAAGTAAACACCAATCCCATTGTATTTAACCAGTCGTCGAACAACATAACAAAACTACCGCCAGCTGCAACGCACTGACGCGTTTCGAACTTCCTTGATCATCATCAGAGTACGACGGCAAACTGACTATCGAGGATCAAACCGCATTGAATATATTTGTAAATCAAATTTATATATGCGACTCTCACGTCTAGCAGTCTCGTATAAATTGAACTTGACTGGAAATGTCGGCTGCTCAATTTCTATGCAGTCACGAACATTAACTGTTTGTAGCTTTCGCCACATATACATATATTTGCAATACAATTTAACAATAATTGTTTGCGCGGGTGGTGGTAACAATTCTTTAAACCAAGTTTGCGAGCTTGAAGTAAACACCAATCCCATTGTATTTAACCAGTCGTCGAACAACACAACAAAACTACCGCCAGCCGCAACGCATGTCACCATTTATTGACCAGCCAGCAGAAGCATATACGAAACTCCATCATTTTTCCTTTTCCTCTTAAATTGGACGCATGGTTTATCTAATTGAAATAACTTAATTAAAACTGCAAAGCCTTACCGATCAGCCTGATATTTCGGTTTTATCATAATTAAATCTTCTGTTTATAATAATAATTATTTTGAGCCTGTTCAAAAACTGAATTTCAATGCGAATCATTTCAATTGGCAACTTAGTTTTGATTTTGCTTCCAATCATTCGTTACTTCACAACATTTAACGTAAATCATGTTCGAATAGAAGCTGCTTACGCTTGAATTTATTATTGGACCAACTAAAATAAGATGGTAGGCATTTGCACAAACAATTTCTCAAAGGAATGTCAATATATCCTTTTTATATTCGATTATAAGATGCACATATTTATCCAGTAGCGATCATTTTCCTAAAATATTGAGGGAATATTGAGTATATCTCAGTCAATTTTCTGACTATCTAATTTTGTTTTGGCAGCAAGTAACGGTATGTCACGTCTTGTTTCCGTTTCAAATTCTAACATAACTAATCTGATAAGCTATGATTATAAATTTAACCATCGCTAGGTTTCCAATTTACAAAATGAGATACAGCAAATTCTTTGTCATAAGACACTTATTGCAGAGCACCTGACACAGAATCAAAAACATAAACTGACAGATAATCAATATTCGCACAACAACTATCAAATATCCTTATGTAAGCTATAGGCCATCGATAAATTTAAAATGGGTAAAAATTCCAAATTAAGTTCTTTAATGTTATATTTTAACTTTAGCAAATAATTAAATATCCATCTTTTGCTCGCTACAGGTACACATTGAATAATAGTATTACTTCCTGCATTACCAACGATTAGGTAATGACGGCAAAAGATCCACAACGCCAGATATGACATATACGAATCTTTACATATATAGATTTGTTAAATATAAATAATATGCTAGGATTAAAACTTATTTAATGTTTGAAAATGCGTCGCATTTGCTTACCTCATGCCATCTGTTATTTATGCTGAATAAGGATATATATATATATATATATATATATATATATATATTTGTTTACTTATTTATATATTTCTTTGTATTTAGTTCAGACTTGACGATTTGTGAATGCAGGTGGGTATGTGTCTGTGTACTTGCCTGTGAAAGTAGGGTGCCATTCTATATTTCTTTTACTAAATGCGGCATGAAAGCTGGTTGTACTTTTATTGCTGGATTGAGTCCTAACGAAGCTTTTCCTTTGTTGGCTTTCGTGTGTACAAATTTTTCCCCACATATGTTGTGCTTATTGCATTGTTCATAGATTTTATATGGCTAACCTGGTAACAGTGAAGTGTGGGAATTTTACGGTGTTATTCAGGAATTTCATTATGCAATTTTCGCCACAGTTAGTGATGACAGCTAACCCGGTTTCGCAGCCAATTTTATTTCAGTTCGTTGCCAATCCCACTGAAGATTATTTAATGCTCACACAATGTTGTGGTCGGGCACGTTAAGATACAAGAAAATATTTATTGGTTGGTGTTTTTAGTGTCCTGTTGAGCAGAATTTGTTCTTTATGTAACCTCTGAATGTTTGGGCTTGTTCCGCATTGTTCTACATAATTAGTTTTGTGTACGTTTAATCAATTTTCGGCTTCTGCTTTGTCTAAAACATTGGTTGTGCCTAATTTCAAATGTAAGCTAAAAAATATATGATTTTTGTGACGGTGTCAGTACTTTTTTAATTAAATTCTGCGGTAGAAGTTGCTGAAATCTGTCGATCAGTTGTTAATTCGTACGCCCAATAAAACAAGTACTGCACATAAATATAAAATTGTAGACTATGTAGCATTTGAAGCGAATTGGTGATTGATCATAGGTATCAAAACTCATAATTTGGCTGCTGAATGTGATGGTATCATTTGCACTATAGAAATTCGATTTAGTTATTTTATTTAACCGTTGCGCAAATATTGAACGTCGTAGGCCACCTATAAATGGTAAGTATAGGAAAAAAATTATATTATACACTGTAGAACAAGTTGGATGTGGCCGGATGTGGACATCACTGAGCCGCTCCGTTTAAATTTTCATTATAAAACTTTTTTTTAGTTAGCCCAGTTTTGCTAGCTGTCTTGCTTGCAATGCAGTGCTTCCTGATTCGTTTATCCAGCTTGTTAATTAGAAGTCATTTGTGAGATTTTTCCGTAATACTTTTGTAGTAGATGTATTTCCCAGTGCAATTGTGTCTTCTATTTATTGTCATTGTCAAATAACAATTAACCTCGCGTGTGAGTTGGGCGTCCAAGTAGAGAAACATTTTGTCATTCTCTACCTCTATAGTATTTGTGATGTAGAGATCGGCATTATTGGCTTGATTGATGATATTATAGTCATAAATGTTTGACCAAAATTCAATCCAGAAAGCAACCAGAAAGATGAATCAATAAATATTGGAGCAAGAATAAAAGTTATTGTCAAAAGCAAGGAGAAACACGTATTATCTACAATGGCTTATTCTACAAAATAGTTCGACATTTAAATGAAGTTCAAAATGCTATATCAATCACATCGAATGCCACAAGTCTGTACGGCAAAGCGAAATTTTCTAAAACCAGGGCAGCCTCAGGAGCTCCTCTGTTGCGACATACCATCCCAATGCATGGCAAAATAATCTAGCTAAGTTTCTCTGCAAAAAAATTTAACTAATAATAAATATCATATATATATATATATATATATATATATATATATATATATATATATATATATACATATAAACAACATCATCGGCTCATTCGAGAAGTCGGAGAAACTGAATAAGAGCTACATTCAAAAAAACCAATTGACTTGACTTGAAATCTCATCCATATTCAAGACATTTATACAAAAAAACAGCAAATTTTTTCCGTCACCTGATTTAAAATGAAATTCAGGATTTATGACCTGGCCTTAGTTTTGCGAAACCAGGTTTTTCCATGCTCTGTTTTCATTTTTATTCTGAATATTGAGGATTCCAATTCCAAAATCAAAATTACTTGTTGCGCAAAAAGTTGTCTTTTAAAGTTTAAAGACATCTCAAAAAACACTAATGACTTCAATGATGTGATATTAACATATAATAAAAATGTGCAACTTACATCTAATGATAAATGTTTCCAACAGTTCAGTGGTGGAAATATGGAAATCTCTATCTTAACTATCTAGACTGATGTTTATCTGCATAATCTTGAACAAATCAGTTTGAAAGGAGTAATTTCCTAGAGCAAAGATTATAAAATATATTTCGATGATCTTCTACCGTTCATTCCAGTAGAAGAAAAATATGCCGAAATCATGAAAAAAGACAATAAGCCTGATCCAGTCATCAAACTCAGTCTAGAGGTAAGGAAAGACAAAAACTCTTCTGAAACATCCACCTTACTCAAGAAGAAACCGGTGATTTATATTAATTATCAACTTAGAAAACTAAATCAATATGATTTTCTCTGAACAAGAGTTTGAGGAAGAGCTAGGCTGCCCGAGGAATTTTTTGTTAATAAGCAATTACTCAGCGCAGGTTAGGGCTTCCAATATCAAACCAAATCTGTTTCGTAATAAATAAGATATCAACAATTGTTTTCTGCAAAACTAACCACCTACTAGTCTGAGTAATAGAACGGCGGATAAATAAATACACTAAGAAAAATTTTTTTAGGCGAAATGTCCGCGTCAAATTCAGTACACAGATATTCATTAGATAAGAGGCCAAGTAATAAAAGACAATTTTCTCCAAATCCTATATAATTAACAAACATTCATGTAGATACGGGAGGTTGGATATTGGACGAGCAAAAATGCAATTGATTAACAGAATTTAACAACATATTTTGTAGACGTTTATTGAAATAGACCTGGAATCGTGAGGACAATCACCTATTTCGGAGCGTAATTTTTTAGCGTGGCACACGGCTAATTTAGCAACTTTTAATTTCAACATTAAACAATGACCAATAGATAATTATACATTTAGGCAGCCCTGTATATAAAACAACAAGTATCTGGTCTAAAAAATTTAATGATTCACCAACATGAAATTTTACTCGACTGGTCACTAACAGCACAAACACACAACAATTTTACAGTAACCATGTGAGCCTCAACACCTATTACAATAGAATCAAATGCCTCTGTGCTGTTACTAAGGGAATAGACTAAAACTCATAATTAATGTAGTATGGTAGACAAAATTTAGTTAAAAATGCTTCGTGTCCGCCACAGCCAATAAAATGAAAGCCTGATCAAATGTTTCTCAATCAATTCAGGAATAACCGGATCTCAAACACCCCCCCCCGTAATTCTATTAGAATGGCCTCTACATACACTAGGACAAACAAACGGTCACGTACACACCTGCACTCACAAATTAACTGAGAATTAATTGCCAACAAGGAATGGGAGAATATTGAAAAACAGACTCGTTCACATTCATTTTATCAAATCAAAACCCAGAATATGTAAGTATCATTATATATATATATATATATATATATATATATATATATATATATATATATTATTTAATGAGTTATTTTATATTTGTATCATTCTGAACATCTGCTTATTAATCGATATTTGTCCAACTTGCTCATATATCTGAGATTAATCAAGACTTTTACACATGTCGCGTCTTATGATGATATCCGTTCTACAAAGATAAGTTACTATAAAAATGTTATAAACAGTTATTATTCCCTGTATTACAGCATTTGTACTCGATATTGTAGACATATGTATGCGCGTTAAAATTTGCTTATATCCAAAAATTATTCTGTAATGATCAATAGTTACAAATTCGCATGAAATTAGTGATTTTGTAATGCAAATTATTTGAGTTGTTTTTAAAATGAGTTTCTGTGAAGCACTTTGCTTTAAATATACCGGAATTGCAAGGTAATGCACCCAGTAAACAGATTTTAACTTTTGCGAATAAATTAAGAAAAGGATATTATTTATTATGTTTTGGAAATAGTGGCTTGTCAACTGGGTGAATCTTTTAGGCAACTGTATTGTGTGGAACGGAATTCAAAGTGAAATATTGGCATAATTAGTGCAATTGATGTGGTTTCCGTTGTTAGACATAGAATGTATAAAAAGTATCGCAATAACTAACCAATTTTTTAAGAAACACAAATTACTTTAGTATATCTAATTATTAAAGTTTAGTACTCATACTTATAAAGTCATATATACTTCAGTTACTATATGCGCAATTTCACATTTACTGAACTAAAACAAGACAGCTGAAAAACATACCGATTTTCGTTAAAACAACGCTTTGTGATTGATTTATTAAAAATTCTGTTGTTTTGATAATGGATTCTCCAGCATATTTTTTATTCGTAGTAATGAGCTTAGAAGCTGCAAACAGATTATTATTTAAGAAATTTTCATTCTGATACAGCTAGTGACAAAGAAAACTGCGGGAATAATTATTATGAACTATAAAAGAACTATAAAAATTTCAGAATAAAGAATAGCTTTTTGCTGAGGAATTGTGAAAAAAGATTTTCATCAAGGGATTTATTTGAATATTGCGTACCATTCCCAGTTTTTCAATTAATGCAATCCTTAAGATTTCAGCAGATTAAATAATTATTTACATCGCAGTTTATTTGAATGCATAATTGTCAACAAATGGGAAATGTAAAACACTTTGCGATTTATGTATAGTCTGGTTTCGCATTGTTGATAATTGGGTTTTTGACATTTTGTATTACCACATCGATCCATCAATTGTCAAAATTATCGCTTCCTAAAAGATTTCTCAAATGCAACCAAATGTTGAAAGAATAGGGTAATGTAGTTTAATTTCTCTAGTAGATTTTCTTTTCAAAATACCAAAAAGAAAAATAATTCCATGAATATTTAACATAATGAACATCGCCAAAATCGAATATTAGGATTAAAACCCAGATTTTATAACATAAATTTGACGATTTACACAAAAAATTAATTTAACGATTGTAAATACGGTTTTTAAATCAATTTTGCTAGCCAAAATCTTTTAAAGAATTAAACAATAACTGATTGCGCGGGTGGTGTTAACAATTCTTTAAATCAAGTTTGTGAGCTTGAAGTAAACACCAATCCCATTGCATTTAACCAGTCATCGAACAACATAACAAAACTTTTAAAGAATGTCTAATTTGAAATTCACCTCAGATTAAGTTACCATACAGAAAGGCAAATTCCTGTATTTTTTTTATAAATATAGCATAATTTATAATTGCCCAGACCTAGCAAATAAAACAAGGGTTCCTACTGATAACTGTCAAATATAGCACCACAATTTTCTTTCGTGGCTTATCACTTTGCACTTTCAGTTTCGCAGTCAAAATACTCACAATAACAGACTGAAACAGATTCAAATGTAGTCAGCGCTAAATGTGTGCTCTATGCGGGTTATTATTAGTGTTGCGAGTAAAATGGGAACAATTTATAAATTATCTAGCACGTGATATTCACCAATACTGATTATTTTCTATATAAAGGCGCGAAAATAACAGTTCAAATGACAAATTCCACAATATGCAGGCACATTATATATTTTGCTTTGAAAATAAATTAAAAATTTGCATTTTTCTGTGCCTAATTTTCGTATACATTGTTTTCCGATATTAGAGAAATTTTCTCTCCTTGTCAGGTGTTCTTAGCCGAAAGAGCTCTTTGATTCGTACCTTCAGTATTTGATTAATCCTTACTGCATAAAACTCTTAATATGATTAAACATTATTCGGTTATTTGATTATATAGCAATAAAACACTTGCTTACTGGATATGTAAATAGCCCAATATTAATTTATTTACACATGCAACAACTACCTAGAGGAATAAGTTTAAAGGACAAGTCAATAACTATAAACGGAGTGCAGGTGCATTTTCACTAAACGCATCTGACAGATAGAAATATTTCACGATAAACGAGCAAAATATTAAAATCAATCATACTTAATATTAGGCGCTAATAATATGCTTTTTAAAGCAGGAAACCAGATGGAGTTCGTTTTGTCAACTCTGTCAGTTTAAACATAAATAATAGAATTATGATATATATATATATATATATATATATATATATATATATATATATATATATATATATAGTATAATGGAAGCAAGTACTTGCCTATTTTTTTCCTGAAAACTGTTTTCGTTGATATTCCGTTATTCTAACATGAAGTGAAAATCTACCTTATCTCTACTTATTATTTTAATTTAGTTATATACCGTACGCCTTAAACAGACATTAAAATTTATTCAATGTAATCCAGCACGTTGATGAATATAAAAAGTGATGTTATTTTAAGAAAAAAAATTTTTGTAGTACATTAGTATAATTCCAAGTGCTTTTCCATCTTAAAACATAATTTTTTTAAATTAAACCATCGAAACCGAAATTTGTAAAGCCCTTGGTGCCATTTAGACACATCTTTCCCAGGGGCATACCTGTAGCCTAGACTCAGTTCGTGAGTGTTACCTAATCGATGTCAGCTATCAACGGAGAAACAAAATTCCTTTGTTTTTCACGACAATAAAAGAAGCTCTAATTATCAAAAATAAAATAAGCAAATTTTGTCAAGTAGTTTAGCTGATTTTTAAATTATAGGCTTGCCATGACGAAAGAATTATAAAAAATGCTAACAGCGTTACTCAGATATTCAGATTTTTACTGTGTTGAATTTTACAATTAAAAGTAACCTTTCTTTCTGTTTGAAAAATAATTTGTGGGTTGAGAAAACATTCACCAAATAGAAGAAAATTTAATTATTTTGTTCCAGTGCATTAAAATCTGATCAAAATTTGAGTGTTTATACAATTTAATTTGTTTAATATATAACCTAAAAATGTTTTAATTGTTTATATATTTCATTTACTTATAGGGTTTGTAGCGATCTTATTTACCTCGTGCCTAGAAAATCACAAAATTTAAAAATAACTTCAAGATATTGGCCCAGATACCGTATTGATATTTTAACGAACCATAAGTAGTAGCCAGGATTCTCTAAGAAATTTAGCTAAGCGACGTTTGCTTATGACGTACGGATATCAACGTTATATGCACTGCCTGTCACTATGGATTTGCTACGTTGTTCAACTGTTTAGATACAAGGAGACTGGTGTTTATCTCAGCTCGCAAAACCGTTTTAATGAACAGTAGGCAAATGCCTTACTCGTAGTATTTACCATTAATACTCGCATTATTGCACATGCTAATTGTACAATTTACTTATATTGAAGATAGTCGGTCAATTAACTAAGTTATGTTTGGTTCACCTGTACAGTAATTTGCGCTGCATTGATTGAAACAGGTATGAAATCAATGAATGATTTGAATTTCAAAAGATTTTAGTATGTTAATAAATTTTCATATCTTGCCGTTAATTTCATTTGCCAACTGTTTGGAATTTCTCTTTCATCAAACTGAAATTCTTGATAAGTTATCACAAACTTAATTTTAAAGTACAGAATATTTTAACGAATGATCGGTGCGTTTCTAACTTAGTGAGCTGCGATTGAAAAAATAACTTGTTCGAAACGATTTTTCTATAAAATGAAGCCTGATTGCATAATTCATATATTGGGATTACGTAATAATGCAAAATATCCTTTTATCTACGAAAAAGATTTGTGTGACATGGTAACCAAATCTACATTTTCCAGTCGCAGACATTTTTCAAGCACAAGATACCTCAACAATCTATTTCGAACGGTTAATCGCAACGAGATATGCGTAGCTTAACTAATCGAAACGTCAAAAGCGTCAAAAAAGAAATAATTTATTGAGTCAAAATCGACAAATTTCGGATTAACGTAAATTTTCAGTTATTAAACTGATAAGAATTTATTATAGAACATTGTTTGGCATATATGAGATGAATTTATACAATAAACTTAACATGACTATCCGCATTAAGTTAGGAACAGTGCTTCGGGTGCATATGCCTTGTTAATGCTGGCTGGCATCAAATAATTGAACAAAAATTGAAAAACGTGCAAATTCGTATAAAATTTGAACAATATACAATATAAAATATATGAGACAGAACAATTTTTGTCATAATTGCGATGTAGTTAGGGCATACGGTTAACAAGAATATTGACATAAACAAAAGAAGGCATCCTACTGGCGCACGTGTTTTAAGAATTTCGACCACAAATATGTTCTACCAACTTAAATAATTTTACCAAACATAACATCAATTCACAGGACAAGGATACAAATGTTTGTGTAACCCTATGTAGCAGGCGAGCAATATGTCACTAAATTAAGCCGCCAAATCTTTCGTTTTTGTAAACTTACATAAATTGAACAGATATGAATATCACAAGTCGAACATTGTTTGTCGTATGTAGGATGAAGTTAGTTAATAAGTGTAACACAAATGCTGCCATGAAAAAAGGAACTTTGATTATGCCGCATCTTTTTTTGAATGTTGAATACTTATAGCTTGTATCCGCAATATAGGAACTTCAACTAAAACAGAATCATTTGATGGAGCAAGAATCCAAATGCTCTTGCGAGCCTGTATATGTTAGTGAGCAATATTCCGTTATATCAAGTCACCAAAACTCCAGATTTCTTTAGCCATTAGTCATTAAAAGGAAAAGAATATAGATGAGAGAATTTTTTTTCAAATATGAGATACATTTAAGGCATAAACTTAACACAAATATCTGAATGAACGAAGAGAGACTCGATTTCGGCGCATGAGATCTGTGAATACTGGGTAGTAATATCAAATTTATCGGCTGCAAAGATTCTGACCAAAACAAGCGCCAATTTAAACGTCAAAGAAACAATTACTTATGCCGCAAGTATTCCGTTCTTTGCACACTTTCGTGCATTGAATAGATAAGTATATAGTCGAAAGATTATCGTTTGTAATACGTGAGACGCATTTGCGACATAAAACTCACACGACAAACGACACGAACCAACGTAACCGTGCTTCGGACATATATGCTTTGTGAATTCTGGCTACTTATAAGACAATGAACATTGCCCAATCATTACCATAGTTAATATGCCAATGATACAAATGCCTGTGCTAACTCATATTAAATGTGAGCAACGTATAAGCATATCGCGCCGCTAAAAGTCCCATTTTGGTTAAAATTAGTGCATTCAACAGACAATGATAAATCCGAAATAAAATTGTTTGACATTAATGGGGTGCATTCATGGCGTCAACTTCACAAGAATAGCGGCATGAGAAAAGGTACCTTGCTTCTAGCACATTTTTTTGTGAATGCAGGTTACTCTCAAGGTTAATCCGCCGCATAGGAGGTTAACCATACATCTCATTAGTTATATAATTAAACGAGCATTGGTTGCGCGGGCGATGATAACAATTACATTTAATCAAGGTTGTGATCTTGATATAAACACCTGACCCATCATATACGTGATAAGTTCCCACTAAGGACGAAAACGGTCTACTGAATGAATTGCCTTTTCCACAGTATACAATACTTAATTTATACTGACAAATGTACGTACATAATCGGCCAGATGTTCACATCAAGACCGCAAACTTAAATAAAAATTACCAGCATCAGTTAATAGGACAAGGATAGATTTGCTTGTGCGAAATCATATAAAGTTGAGTAATATAAATTATAAGAATCCGACAAAATTTCGATTTTGTAAGCATTTAGCCATTGGACAGATAAAAATACATGAGAAAGAACACTGTTTGTGATATTTGAGAAGTATATAGAGCATAAAATTAATTTGAACATCGGCATGAATAAAACGAATCAGGCTTCTGGTGCAGGTATTATTTCAGTGCTGGCTACTGAGAGGTTTTATACGTCATATAGGAGTTTTAACTACACAAGAATCAATTATTAAGACAAAGATAGGCATCTTTGTGCATACGCATATAAAATGTAAGCAGTATATGATTATAGCAAGCCACCTAAGTCCAGATTTATGAAATCATTCGGTCAGTGAACAGTTATAAATGCATGAGGCAAAAGAATTTTTTTCATACATGACATGCATTCAGCCCATAAACTTAACATGAAAATCAGCATGAACGAAGGTAAAATTGCTTACGGTGAATGTATCTTGTGAATGCTGGCTATTAACATCGATTTTTTCCGTTTCGAAGATCGTCACGAACCATAGAATTAGCTAATAGGACAAGGATAAATTTTCTTGTGCGAAGTGGCATAAATTTAAGCAAAGCATAAAAAAACAACAGTGATAGATGTTGCAAGCAAATTTAATCCTAAGATGAGGTTCATTAAATCCTATAGAGGAATGGAGCAAAGTAGGTTCATGTTATTTTCGGTTGCTAAAAAAGCAGGAAAGTAAAGTTATTAGCTTCAAAATATAAAATATGGACTGTTATAAGACAGTCAAATAATTTGAGCACTGGACTCCCTAACTAGGAACTAAAGTGTCAGCACTTAGAAACATCAGGTGTGTAGGTAAACAAATGCAAAGAAGTTTATATCATGTTATTGGCAAAGTAATGCGTCCATTAAAATTAAGAAGAGAATTTAAAATTTCATATACGCATGGCCATGCAATCTAGACAGGACACACTTTTAGATGGAATGACTGCAGACGCTTAGCGTTAAGTTGTTGAAACAGGATGACGATATTGATTAAGGTATTTATCGAACTTAAATTTTTTTTAGATTAAATGAAGAATGAAGAAAACGACGACAAATCATCAGCTCTGACTTGGAAAATAATGTGAGCTAATGGTGGGTAAAGTCGAATGCACAAATACGGATCTGAAGCTAGCACCAGTAAAAGATTAAAAATATTGGACGAAGATGGGCTTATTAATGGGCTTGTTATCAATAATTAATATCACAATTCTTCTTAATTTAATTCTTTAACTCACATATTATAGTACTTTTTATGTTAGTGCTCTTAGTCAGTTTAACTTAATTAAACAATTCTCCAAATATTTGTGTTTTATTCAAGTAATTTTCATAATTTTCTTGTCTGACTATCAATTAAGCTGCTTATTTAATTAAATTTTGTTTTTTTTCCTGGCCATGAAATTTTTAACCATTTTTATTATTGATGTTGTTATTGCAGGTGAAAATATTATCAACACGGATACAAATGATATTAATGATATTACCTGTCTCTTAGTCAACATGATAAGCTTTGTTCAAATATGATAAAACAATATTTCCATCGACACTTCGCATTTAAATTTCGTTGAATTTGTGTGAAAATCGAAATTTTGGAAAATACAATATTTTTTCAGCTGCCTGAAGGCAGTTTATTCAAAGATTTGCATAAAATATCTAATTAGGTTTGATAATAAATACAGAAATATTTAAGTCTGGTTGTCCTTTTCTTAGGAAATAAAATATTATAGAATTTCGCCAAGCTATTGCTTCTTTATCAAACAATACAATTGACATTAAGACATGCGCAAAGCCGTATAACTACATATATTTAATTTACGTTTACGATTCTGATATAAGTACCAATCCAATTATATATATATATATTTATAATTATGAAGAAAGAACACATTAATAACGAAGTGGATAAAGGCCATTTATTTCGTGAATACTAATCATCTCTTTTACAATCATACAAATTTATACATTTTGGGTTTTCAATTGATTATGCTAGTGGTAACAAATCTGACTCGTTTTTACTTCTGTTTCTTGTTTTGGCTAGTTGGTAAGTGTGTATGCGTTTGTGTTTGTGTGTATGCGTGTTTGCATGTAAAGGTCATTCTCGCAGTATTGCAAAGTGATGTCTGAGATCTGGTCATTATTGTTTTGATGGCTTGAGAATTAACCATTTGTGCGCATTGTTCACTGTTACATGTACGAGTGCTATTTTTCCCGGTGTAGTTGATCGTTTCACCTTGTTGCGCAAATACGTATTTTGCACATGGTAACAGCGCCAGTGTGGATTGCAGTGTTGAACGCTCATATTGTTTGGAAACTTCTGTCACCGTATGCGCCTCTGTTATTTCCACTTCAGTTTGTTTCCAATATTCAAAAGTTTCATCAACATGATATTCTAATCGACTGGCCAAGAATAACAAAATTGAACAACAATCTACAAGTATCCAATCAAGAACAACAGGCCCACGACTAGAATCAACAAACATACAATCGGATTGGCAACAAACTGAAGTGGAAATAACAGAGCCGCATACGGTGATAGAAGTTTCCAAACCATATGAGCGTGTAAGACTGCAATCCACACTGGCGCTGTTACCATGTGGAAATTATAAATTTGCGCAACAAGGTGAAACGATCAACTACACTGGGAAAAATAGCACTCGTACATTTAACAGTGAACAATGCGCACGAATTGTTAATTCTCAAGCCATCAAAACAATAATGACCAGATCTCAGACATCACTTTGCAATACTGCGAGAATGAACTTTACATGCAAACACGCATACACACAAACACAAACGCATACACACTCACCAACTAGCCAAAACAAGAAACAGCAGTAAAAACGAGTAAGATTTGTTACCACTAGCATAATCAATTGAAAACCCAAAATGTATAAATATGTATGATTGTATAAGAGATGATTATTATTCACGAAATAAATGGCCTTTATCCACTTTGTCATTAATGTGTTCTTTCTAACTAATTCTAAATATACTGTGTAAAATTAAAAAGGCATGGACATTATATATATATATATATAGTATATATATATATATATATATATATATATATATATATATATATATATATATATATATATGACAGTGCAGACTAAGCATACTATAATTTAGGTAGGCAATTCTTCCAATAGACGAGTTACCTTTTCATTCGAAAATCGTATAGTATTTTTCTATTTTTTCCAAACACACGACTGGAACGTGGGTGCATTTGTTTCGGTGTTTTTTTGCATCTTCTGTGCCACGCTGCCGCAGGCTACACATAATTGACGGTTGTAAGCAAACATAATTCATTTTTTATTTTGGTATATTTTTCTGCACGTGGAGTCCACATCACTTATCTATAGTCTTAAAGTTTAAACTAGCCACTCCCAAATTGCCATTTTGGAACAGAAATAGCAGTCATTTTATCGAGTAAACGGTTTTTTATGAATTGGGAATTGAAAGAAAATTTTAATGAGGCCTGTCCACGGCAAATTCTGAAAAGGATGTAAAACTTTCTGAATAAGGATGAAACCGGTACACCGGATGAATTTCCGTTTTTAAATTATGCAGTGTATAGCTCAAACTGATATATATATTATGCGTTTGGTGATAAAAACAAGATCGTAACCTTGATTCAAATAAAAGGCATCACCTCTCATAAAACAAATGATCATATAATTCCATATCTTTGAATTTATAAATATCCAAAACACAATAATACCTAAAAATACAATAATACGTACATAAATATAAACAAACTTGCATGCATAGATGCATACATAAAATATAAACATAAACACAAACATATATAAATCTATACTATAATGCGCATAAAAATTAATATATACATACAATAATAATCATATACTTATATATATATATATATCTATATATACGTACTAACAGATTTACATATAAACAAATAAAATAAAATATTCATAGATACTCGTATACATACCTAATTAATAACAGGAATACAGGCATACCAATATAGATGCCACTACATATATAATGACATACACATACACATGCATTAATATATACATATATTTCTTAACACATGCATACATAGGAATAAACATGCATAAAAAAATTACATATATTTTCAACATACATACATAAAACCTAAATACATGTGTACATTTAAAAAAATACTTGCAAATCTAAAAACATACTTCCGTATGATCAAAAATACATACATACATATACAAATGTAAAAATATATAATCACAAACGAAATTTATAAAAATATGCATAGAATAGTATATAGATACAATGTTATATATGTGCATAAATATTTGCATATAAAAATTTTATATATATATATATATATATATATATATATATATATATATATATATATATATATGCATTTCCTACATGCTTAAAAACATAAATCATTCGATATAAAGATACACACATAAAGATATTCATATATAAATACATACGCAAAAATGCATTTATACGTACGAACGGTCAAATATACCTATACACAAACTTGCATACATATGTTTAATCAAAAATATTTATATACATCCGACTAAAAATACGTACATTTATACAGAGATTTCCTATATTATATATGTGTGTGTGGCGAAAGCTACAAAAAGCTAATGTTCGTAACAGCAAAGAAATTGTGCAGCCGAGATTTCCAGTAATGTACAATGTATGCAAGACTAATAGAGGTGAGAGCCGCATATCTAATCTTGATTTCCATATATATGTAATGCGGTTTGATCCTTGCTAGTCAGTTTACCGTCGTACTCTGATGATGATCATGGAAGGTCGAAATGCGTCAGTGCGTTGCGAATGGCGGTTGTTTTGTTATGTTGATCGACGACTGGTTAAAGAAAATGGGATTGGTGTTAACTTCAAGCTCGCAAACTTGATATTAAGGATAAGTAATAGAATAGTTA
Source organism: Eudiplozoon nipponicum (assembly GCA_029291075.1). NCBI lineage: Eukaryota > Metazoa > Platyhelminthes > Monogenea > Mazocraeidea > Diplozoidae > Eudiplozoon > Eudiplozoon nipponicum. The sequence goes on along the minus strand of JAQBSW010002566.1, from coordinate 27,823 downwards.
CCAATGAAAACAGAAACGGTCAATTGGGCGAATGTCCTCTTCTACCTGATGTAAAATTGATTTTATTCAAAGAACAACAACATAATCCAAATCTTTCATTAGGCATCCTTTCAATTTAAATTACCCAAGTAGAATTGTACCTGTTGTATAATGAGTCATCGAGGGTAGCTAGTTAGAATTTCATGTTGTAAGATTGTCCCATGTTAATTCAATCAGAAAGGAGGAATAACTAAAAAACATAATATGTCATATGACTTTAAATTTCGTTTAGTATGCGGCACGGATGCTGCAGTCGAAAGAGTTAAAAACTGAATAACGAACGTGCGCGCGTTCGGTTCGCGGCCGTGGCAATTCCTGGAAAGTACATTGGATTTTCCCAATTGGAAGAAAATTAGATGAATTTCCTTTGGTAACTGATGCAATGTTTATTCAATTCTGAATGAAGATATAATCCAAAATCTTGCCAATACACCTCAAACTTTATATTTATATACTTATTTATATATATTTTTTTAGTGTAAGCTCAAAAAGGCCCTGCCTCTGGTAGATCTGTTTCGTTCTTGTTGAGAAGTCTAAGAAATATTCAGAATTTGCCGCGATCCTGATATGGACCTTCGTATATTTGCTTCAGAGTCTGCGACCAAAACCGCTGCGCCATCCATACCGCATATTATGAAAACGTTTAGGTCATATACCAAATTATTTCTCACGGTTCAGTTGCCATCTCCTGCAAATACTGGACAGTACTTGAAGAGTTAACAATAAGGACAAAACCGGTCTACTAGATTATGTGCGATTATGTGATGCGATGCTGAGTTGTTATTGAAAAAAAATGATCCAAATCCTGCAATCAAATTTAAATTATATATATATGTATATATGTATATATGTATATATGTATATATGTATATATGTATATATGTATATATGTATACATGTATATATGTATATATGTATATATGTATATATGTATATATGTATATATGTATATGTGAATATATGATTATAAGTATATATGTATATATGTATATATGTATATATGTATATATGTATATATGTATATATGTATATATGTATATATGTATATATGTATATATGTATATATGTATATATGTATATATGTATATATGTATATATGTATATATGTATATATGTATATATGTATATATGTATATATGTATATATGTATATATGTATATATGTATATATGTATATATGTATATATGTATATATGTATATATGTATATATGTATATATGTATATATGTATATATGTATATATGTATATATGTATATATGTATATATGTATATATGTATATATGTATATATGTATATATGTATATATGTATATATGTATATATGTATATATGTATATATGTATATATGTATATATGTATATATGTATATATGTATATATGTATATATGTATATATGTATATATGTATATATGTATATATGTATATATGTATATATGTATATATGTATATATGTATATATGTATATATGTATATATGTATATATGTATATATGTATATATGTATATATGTATATATGTATATATGTATATATGTATATATGTATATATGTATATATGTATATATGTATATATGTATATATGTATATATGTATATATGTATATATGTATATATGTATATATGTATATATGTATATATGTATATATGTATATATGTATATATGTATATATGTATATATGTATATATGTATATATGTATATATGTATATATGTATATATGTATATATGTATATATGTATATATGTATATATGTATATATGTATATATGTATATATGTATATATGTATATATGTATATATGTATATATGTATATATGTATATATGTATATATGTATATATGTATATATGTATATATGTATATATGTATATATGTATATATGTATATATGTATATATGTATATATGTATATATGTATATATGTATATATGTATATATGTATATATGTATATATGTATATATGTATATATGTATATATGTATATATGTATATATGTATATATGTATATATGTATATATGTATATATGTATATATGTATATATGTATATATGTATATATGTATATATGTATATATGTATATATGTATATATGTATATATGTATATATGTATATATGTATATATGTATATATGTATATATGTATATATGTATATATGTATATATGTATATATGTATATATGTATATATGTATATATGTATATATGTATATATGTATATATGTATATATGTATATATGTATATATGTATATATGTATATATGTATATATGTATATATGTATATATGTATATATGTATATATGTATATATGTATATATGTATATATGTATATATGTATATATGTATATATGTATATATGTATATTTGTATATATGTATATATGTATACGTGTATATATGTATATATGTATACATGAATATATGTATATATGTATATTGTATATATGTATATATGTATATATGTATATATGTATATATGAATGTATGTATATATGTATATATAATATATAAGGCAGAAAAAAATCATAAAATAAAACACTAGATAATGACCGGATTATTTGCAAAATATTCAACAACTCTTTACCAAGTCTCATTTACATATATCTTGGATTTCCATTTACGTCGATGAAAAATTGATTGACTTTCATTTTAAAATTTATTACACGCTGTTGTTTGATTGCGACTTGATACATAAGTGCCTATGCTTACGAGTCATTTTTGGTTTTTCTTATTGAATTACGGATTGGTATTTTAGATCAAGTTATTCTTGTATTGATGGATTTATTTTCGATCGGATGTTCGACTTGTAGACTATCACGTTCGTGAATATATTTTCCCTGTATGTTGTCTTTCGTACGGCCTTGTTGTTTTATTTCACTTTGTCAACTTGATAAGAGAGCTTGCTTCGCGGATTGCATTGTTGATCGCACATATTGCTGTGAAATTTCTGTCTCTGTTAATGAGTATAGTAATTCCGTTGCGCTGCAGTTTTATTTTTCGTTTTTGTTTTAATCCGATCAAATTTTTGCTGACGCTTGTCTAACTGGTGTTCGGGCTTACATGGAGGCTAGTAACTGATTATCATTTTGTATGATTCATGGCTAGTCTGGTTAATCATCATGTCTGTGTAACCTTTGGATGTTGATCTGGATAATTGTCGTTTTATATAAAAGGCTTCGTAAATGTCCAATACTTTTTTGTCCTTTGCTTTGTGTATAACTGAAAAATTCGAACAAGATGTCTCGGTGCTGCGATTCAAAGATATATTTGGAGCTAGCTGATTTCTGGACGTTGCCATGCGTTGTTTAGTAGATTTCTGCGAGAGACGTTGGATTCTTCTAATCAATGCCTATTCGTAAGTCCAATAAGTATGCTACCCAGCATACATCAAGATTTGTAGACTATAAAGGATTTGGAGAAAATTAGCAATTCAATCATCGTATCTAACTTCACCATTCTCCGAGTGATGAAAGTGATGTTAACTTATTCACTATGGATATTCGCCTTGGTGCATTTATTTTACTACGGTGCAACTAATGAGGCCGTTATATCGTCTTTAAATGATATGTTTACGAAAACGTTTTGCACGGTATCCTGTATAGTATGAATCGTTCGAAGCTTGTTTTTGACATCTAAGAATCGCCCTGAGTTGTTCAGTGATTGGCAATTAGCGTAGCTGTTCCTCGATCTTGTATTCATAGCAGATCTTACGGAATCGATTATCCAGGTTATTAAATAGGTTTCTTTTTTTGTTAAGCTTTTAGCACAAAACTGTTATAACTAATTATTTCCCCGTGAAATTAGAGTTTCTATATAATGCCTGGGTCGAATCACCATTTTGTGTCACGTTCGATGTTCAGCAAGAAAGGAATTTTGTCTTTCTCTATCTTGAGTGTAAATTTTATGTTTGGATCGGCTTATTGACATGTTTCGTAAGTTCGTCTGGGATGAAAAATAGTGCATAACTTCTGTAAAGAACACAGTGATAAACTATGTTACTCAGGCTCCTTTGCTCAAGATGGTACATTGCAGCTTCTTTAAGTAACAAAGTAAATTTGTAAAAATCGATTTTTATGAAGGCGTTCACTTGTTACATTATTTGTTTTAATGGGATTCAAAAGTTAGAATTTTGAATGTCAGTGTAAGGTTTTCCACTCTAACTAGTAAGACGTCATGAATATGTGAATTTAAAAAAAATACATTAGGAAAGTATATGTCATAGAACAAAAAGTAATTTTTTGCAACAATTAAATAATTCACAGAATTCCAGGAAAATAGGCAAAATATGATTGATAAGCATTGTTCGATACAAAGATTTTTCATCTGTTCAATTGTAAGTAATTTTCTGATAATGAAAATCTAGTTGAGAAATTTGATCAACATAATGTAGAAATAAAAGTTTACGCCTTATGTTAAAGTTGACATTATAAATTGTTTGAGGATTTAAATAATCTGAAAAATACCCAGGAAAATCATCCTAAATATATAAAGATAAAAGGCGTTAAACGTGTTTGCCAAATTCATTTTAATTTGTCTTTTTAAATTTTATTGTTTACTGTAAGATAGAGACTACAAAGACCCGTGAAAACATATGAAAAAATATGGCTCAAAAACATAAAAAGGAAGTTAAAAAATCGAATCTTCCAGGCCAAGGACTAAGTAGATAAACAAGGTGAAATAAAACGCCATATATATCTCTCAACCTCAATAATGAATTTGAAACTAACTTGCTTTCTTATTTTGGTCAAGCAGGTCTAATAAAAACATGTAGTTTACTCGTGATTCGTAATTTTAGATAGAGAATTCACGTAATGCATAAAAAAGTAAAACAGAACATAATCCATTACTTAATGAATAATATTGTTTTAAGTCTTTCAGAATATTGGTGATAATTAAGAAATATACCAATACAAAATTTGAACTCTTTATTTTATTCGTCGTTGATTTGTATTCGAATTACCGGAATTTAATCTTACAAATATAATTTCTACATGAATATTTGCTTGGTTAATTTAGGCAAAACCTGAAGTTAAGTTGAAAACGAACTCAGTTTCAAATATCCGTTGTAGTTAAAATAATTAAACATGAATTTATAAAAGAGGACACTGGCCAAGAAAAATTTAGCAAAAAATGTAAAATTTTTCTATTGTACGTTTAACTTTTTTAGAAGAAATACATTTAAATGGACTTGCTTAAATTTAAGCAATTAGCAGTATCAAAATAAGATTTAAAAGAAACATGTTGCGCGACAGGAAATAAACAATTTACCTGATTTTCGGATTCCGTACCGAAATATTTGAATCCACTGTCATCATGATTTTTGCAAATATTTCGGGCTCCAATTACGGAGCCCTTTTTCAATGCCAAACACATCACACACTTAGTTGACAATCAATATGTCAAGTGGAAATATTAATTTAAACTGCCTCATTTATACTTGATTTTAGATCTCTTAAGCATAACGTTTTTTTATAAAAAAAGGGCTCCGTAATTGGAGCCCGAAATATCTGCAAAAATCATGATGACAGTGGATTCAAATATTTCGGTACGCAATCCGAAAATCAGGTAAATTAGCAGTATCATCCATTTAATACTCAAATTTTAATTTTCTGATAAAATTCATCTAAGATTGTCTTAAAGACTGTTACTAAGTGTTGGTAAACTACATTTTAAACTCACTTTCGCTAGAAAGCGGCGTTAAAATTTAAGTCCAAACTAGGTAAGATGCTTTAATTGTTTGAAATACGTGTGTCCGCAATGTAAACTAAAATTTTTAGTATCTTCCTTCCATCAATCTGGATTTCAGCCATGTAATTCTAATTGAATGCCACCGTTTACTTCTGTGGATTGCGTTGTTATGGCTATATTATTGAAAAATGAATGAGGCCAGTAAAAGGCTTCAAGTTAAGGTCTCCATAATACTACATATTTTTCGTATTATCAAAATACGAACTGCGTCATCTCCGCATAATATTAGGGACATAATTAGAAAGAAATTGACTAACTTATTGCTACTGCAAAGATTCATCCTTACAAATCAGTATTTTATTTTTTATGAATTCATTTGAGTTGATCAACAAACCAGCTCTTAATCTAACTTACTCTATTCCAAATACCTGTTGAGATTTATAAGATTATTTGAGCCCAACACGAATTGTGCAAATCCCGCTGAACTTCAACCGTTGATTTACATTTAGTGTTTTGGCAAGGCCTATTGAAAGGGGTATTAAAAGTAATGACCGGCCTAAATTATCTATTCTTATACATTAAGTGCACCGAATTCTATCCATTTATGAAATTATTACGATGCCATTTACATTGCTACCAGATACTGGGTGTGTATTAATATCGTACATATGAAAATCTGCTATGTTCGTATTGCATTTTGCTGGTAGCCAGTTTTCGTACTAAAGTCCAGCGTTTGTTTATTAAAAGTGTTTTGGGGATGGATTTTCAATTTAATATGAATTGGAGAATATTATAGAAGTATAACAATTTTATACCCATATCGTTTTTTAAATAAAAGTGAAGCATAAATAAAAGAACATCCAATTTAATTTAATAACATAACAATGAATATATTAATTTTCTAGCGAGTTTTTCATTAATGACGTGCCGGCCAATTACAAAATTGGCTCCTCCGGTTATACATCAACCAATAGTATTTCTCTATTCCGTAATAGCAAATTCTTTTGCGATAGTCGCTTTGAGCGGTTTAAAATAGTTGACGAGTTATCTTACCAAACTATTCCTGTCCACTAAACACGCATTAGTTAACTTATATTGCCATTGAACTTTGAAACAAATCGTTTTTGTTTACATTAAGATAGTTCACGCCATACTCTATTTACAGAATGTACAACGGATTACGGACCAATCGAACAAACTTAATGAATACACGCAGCCTACATAGAGATTATTGAACCAAGACGAGGTATATTTTAATGTGATTTTGGCCTAATTAGACAGCAATTGCAGGTACGTACAATGCTGTTCAACATTGTGAGTCTCTGTCAATTGATTTATCACTGCGAGACTGTTATATCTGTTTTATCGTATCACTACAATTTATTCACTATATGGAACCTATTAATTTAAATTACAGCCAAGTATAAAGTGGCTGTATAATTTATTCTCGAGTATTCCATTTTGTAATTTTAAAACATATAGTTTTTTATTAAACCAATTTGTTCCATTTTTTACTTGCGGTTCATACAGTAAAATTGGTCGTTAACGTAAAGGAAGTATATTTTACTATAGTTCATATGAAGAATAAACAATAAATTGCAGTCTCAGATTTGCCAGGCCACAAAATACAATTCGTATAACATAAAATGTTAGAAATAATTTCCACATCTTTCCGTTTATATTTTGAATGTTACATTTTGGCTTATATCGGCATATTTGCCACAAGTTGCATTTTCCTGTGAGTTTGATGTCAATACTGAAGATGGGGCTGGAAATGAAGTCCCAAAAATGCGGAGGAAATTCGGAAAATCTGGTTCCAACGTCATTTTCAGACAAGCAGCTAATAGAAGGTTTCAGAATGAAGGGACTAGTAAGAATCTATATACCAAGGCCAAATAAAACGAATGCACCTAGAAATGTGAAGGATTCCAAATTTTGCCTATCAATCATTGTCCCGCAGAAAAAAACGGCATAAAAACAAAAAAAGGACAGCGATGCGCAATATATATCTAGATGAAATCAGCACAGTCGCTTAAAGGCGATAAGGGATTTCATATTAGCGAAAAAGAGATAAATAATGGAAAAAAACAAATAGTGCATTTCCTCTCCAATACTTGTTTGCTGTCCAGTCTACTACTAATATTCTTCCAAATAAAAAAACAAGTGGCGTTCATTTGATGAATTGTCTGGCATAAATATTTAACTTTAAATGTGTACACAATTGCCAATTTCCCAACTTTAGCCAAATGAAGTGGTGAGCAAATAACTTGATGTAAAACATTTCCTTCGCCATATTTGCTCAGGCTTCTCGGCTCTCAATTGATTTTATCACCCGGTTTGCCAGAAACCTTTTCCACCGAGACGCCAAACATGAAGAGATAGTTAAGTCTGAGACGTCCTATTTAATTCACTGAATTCCTAAGTGTGATTTCTTTGTCTTTTTAGCCGACTCCTTTTATTTACGTTAAGACGCATTTTCGCTGCGAAGGATAACTTTATTACTGTTCCTTTCGAAAGTATAGCAGGATGGCTACTAAACGTCTACGGTTAAAAAAACGCTTTAATAGTATTTGCACAGCAAAGTAAAAAGCATTAAACTCTAAGCAATATGAAATTAAGTTTAAATTTTTTACTGAATTTTAAATACTCTTCTATTAGTGCTTGTATGATTTGAAATTTTTTGGAGTTAATGAATAAATTCTGTCATTAAAAATGTTATTTACCAAAACTCTAAATTGTCATTTCTAACAAATTAACTAACCTTTTGGCCAAAATTCGATATTTATGGACGAAATTCTAAATCTTAACCATACGGATTTGTTCTCCTCATTATCAATGTATTTCAAATATTTATTGGAATTTTTTTTGCAGGGACATCTCATGAAAACTACATTAGTTGGTTGTAAAAGTAAAACAAAAAAAATGTCAATAACTATAGACAATAATAATAATATTTTGCATTTTGAAGTATAATTATACTCAAATTTCACATTGTTCTCACGAAAAAATTTCTATTAGTAACCAGTCAGTTGATAAAGCTTTAAAATTAGCTGCAATTGTGCATGACATATTTCATACCAAGAAACAAGTTTGTTCAATTAGAACCAGAAGGATGAACCAAAGTCAGCATGAACGAAATTTATACCCTCATGTACAAATGTATTCCCTGCTTATTGGCGACTCTTCAGTAGCAGCCGGTACAACGCCTCATACCCAAAATATTTTCTGTCAAGAAATGTGTGATATTTGGAAGGTACAATTATCTAATCGAATGTGTATTCAAATAGTAAAAGAGTAAACTATGCATAGGGCCTTCGACAAAGCGACTTAAAAGCCAATTCCCAATATATGATATACATATATATATATATATATATATATATATATATATATATATATATATATACTGAACCTGTAAATTGTATCAATATTATAATCACCGAGTCGGTATATTATAATAGCACAATGGATTTCACGATAATATAAATTTCACAAAATTGAGAAATAGGTTTACATCTGAACATACAATCTGGACTTGATGGTTAATAGTTATCACATTTTACGATAATCATGATATTATTCAATTAAATCTAAAATAGTTACATATTGTTTGTTGCGGTGAACTAATATTTATATTATGTATAAGTTTTTGCGCAACTAGTAACAAATTAGATCAAACGGGAAATGAAGGACAAACCAAAGTCAGAAGGAACGAAAGTTATAATCTCGTGTGCTTAGACGGAATTGTAATTGTCAATGGAATTTTGCATATCTTGAAATCAATCACGTTGGTGGCATTTAGAAACAGTATTTATAAAACTATTGTGCTGGTACTCTTTACGGGCTCAGTATATATTACATTTATTGAGGTGGCTTGTATGTCCCATTATCGAAAACTTTATACGTAATAAATTCCAATAATTATTTGGCAAATTAATATTTTTTTTTTAATTTACACAACGAAACTTTTAGCAATGTCAAAATGTAAATGTGGTGAACACATGTTAATTTTTAGCCAGCAATGCACCGCAAATTGTAGAACATCTAACCAGGTAAGATTCCAAAAACACAATGAACAATTTAACACACCCCAGAAGAAACTTTACCGTTCTAATCGCAATCTGTTTGCCCATGTCTGCATTTTTATACTCTTCAAATATTCCGAAAAATTGTTACGCCATATGAATTTAACAACGTTTAAAAATGTACATTAGGCTTTTACTATATCTTACTAATAGATTTATTTGAGAAACAGAATACACGAATTGACATTGTTTAAATAAATAAGAGTCGAACATTTTAAGTGAAAATACACACACAGACACAATACCACACACACACACACACACACATATATATATATATATATATATATATATATATATATATATATATCAGTCTAAAATATTAAAAAAGGTAAAACGTGACGAAGCACTGTTTCTGAAAATAAAGCCGCTTTGTACATTTGTACGTTTTTTCCGAAGACGTTCAAACTCGGTATTCCGTTATGAATCATTGTTTCGAAAACAAATGTGTGTGAACTGGGCAAATGATTTTGCAACCTTCTAAATCTACGGAGAAATTACTGATTTGTGTAAAGTTTGAAAGATTGCTTTGAATATGTTTTAAAATCGATAAAATGAAAGTTAAAGTCCATTGGATTTGTTCGTTTGTTCTCTGGTTATTATTTTCTAAATATCTCTTAAATAAAACTATTTAGTTTTACGTCCTTATGTCCGGAATAAATTCACAATTTTATATTGAGTTAATCGTATTGTAAAAGCTAAATTTATTAATTTTGTTCGGAAAATCAATTAATAGTTAATATATATAACGACAAATGATCTAGGGTTGGGTCCACTCTGGCTCTCATCGTAGCTGACATGCCCTTGAGCAGAGCAACAGATTCTGATGCAGACGTGCCTATATACGAGCTTTGTCATAATAAAAACTTATAGGAACTGATACCAAAAGAGACGTGCCAAGATTCGAGCCCCGTCCGCAGCAAATTCTGAACAGTACGTGACTAGTTCCCAATATGGACGAAACCTGGTCTAATGGATGAATCGCCTTTTGAACATTACACAATTATTAGATTATACTTTAAAATGAATGTATTTAATGGGTTAGGTGTCTGTATCATTTTAACGTGTTTTTACTGAAATGCATATAGTGTACTAAGTTCTTCGTTTATTTGAAGAACAAATGTTGTTGTTGAATTTGTTATATATATATATATATATATATATATATATATATATATATATATATATATATATAATACCAGCCAGTTATATCTAAGGCAAATGGGCGAAATTATACAATTGATTTATTTATTTAACTTTCTACGAAATGGTAACGTTGTGTGTTTTCACGGTCGACAGGATTTACTTAATTAAGTATACCAGTTAACGAATTCACTTAATTAATAAGAACCAGTCAGGAAATGACAGTTGTTCTTAGAAAGAAAACACGCGCAAATTTCACGTATACTTGCTTTCATTTAAAAATAAAATATGCATTTGGTTGATGATGTCGCACGATTTTCATGCGCCAATCAAAAGCACAGTTTTTTCATGCTTGTTGTGTATTTAATGTTGTTTTTATTGAAAATTTATTTTACTACGCAACAAGAGAACTGGCATTTTTCCCATGTGAAAGCATCAGAAGAGGATAATCTTTCGTGCGAAAAGCAATTTAATTAATTTTAGACAAAAAATGAGACGTGTGGAGTTTTTATTGCAATGTTTCAAACTAAAGAAATGCACACAGTCTGAGGTCAGCGAACTTAGCAAAACCACCTTGGTTTTGATTCGAATAATTTTCGATACAAATGAAAAATAGTAATTAATATAATTTTGCCACATCTAGATTTTCATTTCTGCATCAGGTAATACCTTATAGTTAATCGATCCAATAAAAGTTTACAACTCATATAATGGACCAATTATACGAACGATAAAATTAATTGTAGTTTATTCAAGCAACCGTAAATATAAATTTGATTCCGAAAAAGAATAAGCTGTAAGAAAATTGTCCATATTCTGTGAATTTCATAATTTGTGAATAATAAAGATTGGGGTACTTTAACTGCACATACCAAATGCATTTAGCCAGGAACCTGATAATTAATTAAGCTCATTCTTCAATAAAAATTTCTCCAAATCTCCTTTTATCGTAGGCACTTAATTGCGGCTTTCCCATTTTATGTCCGATATTATATTTTAATCTTATGCTATATAATATTAGCAGTTTAACTTAAAATCAACGTTTGGTAGCAGGGCAATTTTCCTCTTATCACGCTTGAGGCATGAGAAGTGCCTAAAATCTACAATTTAAATCTGTTTTTAAAATTCATTTTTTGCAGTTTAATTGACTTTGGTAGCTGAAATACCAATTTATGCATTAAATTGCACAATGGCGTGAATCAGATCAATGGATTACTGCAAGTCTGTGCACAAATAGTTAGTCAGACTGACACGGAATTTTGATTATTAACGCACACAATTTTTTACAAAATTGAATAAGGTAACGATATCTGAAGTATTTTCTGCGGATTCGTGCAGTCTGTTCAATTTCTATGCGATTCGACTTTCTAGCTCTATGCAGATTGAAATTTTATTGGATCAACCTTAATTACTTTTCATATTACGCACATTTGTGTGGGTGTTAGTTTTTCAACCCACAAACAATTATATAACGTACTAAGTTTGGTTACCTATTTAAAATTTAATCGTTAGTTTTATATATATTCGTTATTTTGTACGTGTTTATGGCTTAATGGAGCAATTTATTCTTTTCTCAAACTAGCCAGGATTTTTTGGCGTTTCTGCTTAAACATCTGTCAAAGACGAAAGGTAAAATTAATAATAACCATCATATTTTGTTTAATTAAACTTTTAAAATATATTTACAGTTTTGAATACTGAACATATTTTTTTAGAATTATAAAATTACACCGTGTATGCATAAGTAGATTAAATATCTCTAAACGATCATATAATGTAATGTTTGTGTTTTATTAATATTTAGATTTTTCTAAGCATACACATTGGTGCCGATTTCTATTTATGCCCTTCACAAATGTTCACCGTATATTGTATTTTATATACAATCTACACGCAAAAAAATTATTAAGTTATTAGACTTTACGGCCTTAAAGACGAAGAAATTTAAGGCCACAGCATGTACAGATATTGTGTCAAAATAAGATATAAATACTTCAAAGTGACTAGATTAATTTAATTTTTATCTTTCTCTAATTTTATTTTACCGCATTCTGTTTATTTTGTAAAAATATACATTTTATAGATATAATAATAACTAATATTAGCACACAATCAAGCATGGCCAGTAGTCCGCACGGTTTCATTTTGACTTGGACCATGGTAAATATAAAATGATTTCTTTAAAAATCCCGTGTTCTAAATGTAAAATTTTTTTATCCTCAGACAAAACTTAAATTTAATTGTCTCGTTTAGCGCCTGCTCTATAAATGAGAGATATAAGTCTTCCATTTTGTATTACTTTCAAAACGCATTCCTTCGATATTTCTTATCTGTCGTTTGACCAAAGCCTATAGAAGCATGTGTTGGTTTTAATTTGATTCTCGGTTTTTCCTGCCTAAACATTACGGATTTTAACCTTTACTGCAATCTTAAAAAATGCATAGCCTTATCAATTGTAATTACACTACCGAATAAATTGATATGTAAAACTTCAGGAATTTTATCGATTGCACTTTACATGCCCATGCCAAGGAAAATCCTTTTATTAGAAGCTCAGTTAATATGAAACAATTTTGTGTGACTTATTGAACTTATGACGGATTGCAAGTCTAATTACCATAAATAAGCACTGGGTACGGTTTTTTGGCAATCAATTATGCGCCAATGGATATATCCATCAACCAAGCCAAGAGCTAAAATCGGAATTAAATAGTTTATATGAAATTCGTTAGAATTATATATATATATATATATATATATATATATATATATATATATATCCTGCATGTACTTGGTTGCTAAGGTCCTAAAGTTATGTGTTATGCAATGCGTGCCAGGTTACAATCTATATTTTGGACCAAGAGAATAAGATTAAAGTATTTTGAAAATACTCTTTCGTACATCCTTGCTTTGTAAATGCATCAATTGGAATTTAAATAAAATATTTGTCTTATACGTCAACAGATTTACCAAATTTATTATAGGTTTTCTGCGTGTTCCCGGTTCCTAATTATAGGTAATCAAGCGCCGAACGTTTTGGTTCATTGCATTTCATTTTTCTTTTATATTGACTGAGTGAAATAATGTTCTTACTATAAGTGCTAACTTGTCACACAGTACACCATAACCGATATATATACTATTTTTTCTCATTAGCAAAATGGCCGAAACGACTAATTACTGGGCAGTGTTAGCTGTAATTTTAATTTGATATATAAGAGCGACTAGTTATGTGCCCATAAACAACCATTTACACATATACAACGAAATGATAACTGATTGCGCGGGTGGTGATATCAATTATTTTAATCAAGTTTCCGAGTTTGATATAAGCACCAATAATAAGATATATACGACGCTTGGTTTATATTGACAAATGAACATATATTGTAATTCGTTATTCTATTCAGCTTGCAACTCTTATTTAATAATCGATAAAGCTGTTTTGTATCAACAAATATAAGGCATTAATGCAACAAAGAATTTTACGATAACACACTTACTGTTTTCGACGTCTACTATTTTTATGCCGAAATTTACGCCTCTTAACGATTATAAAATAAAGTAGTGTCTGTCTGTTTACAAGACCTGCATTTCTAAGGCAAATGAATAATAAATAGCGTAATTTTCCCGACTCTCGTTGTCTGGTCATAAAACTAATGATAAAAATTTCAAAGATATTTCAATTTATTGCATTTTTGCCATCTAAAAAGCATTTATTATAATTATTCATAATAAAACTTTATTTATTTCATTTTTAAATTGCACGTTCACATGTTTAGAATATCTAATTTCATTAGATCATGCACCTTGCATTGCCATGTTCCTTAATGAAAAAGCTAAGTCGGTCGTTATTGCTGATATGGTATTGATTAAATATTTTACGACATATGACATGTTTTATGAATACATTATATAGGCTTCTGAGGCATCCAGTTCTTTAACTATTTCTCTGCCAGCCGCTTAAATATTTGAATGTTTTGAAAAGTTGTAAAAAACTTTACATGGTTTTCAATATTTAGTGAACTTCGTGTTATTTCAGATATAAGTTTAAATTTACTTGAGAATTTTTCTAATTTCCTGTCAAATCAATTAATTTTTTCCATGTGATATAGCTTGTTTAACAAGTATCAGTTTTCAGTCAATCAGTGGAAAAATTGTGCGCAAGCATTTCTATTCGAAATAAATAGTTTTACCGTTTTTGTTACTTAGAAATTAAAAATTTTCTAACCTAAAAAATGAAGTTATAGATTAGAAAATTTACTTATATTTACACAATTTATACTAGAGCTTCAAATTTTAAACCTTATGCGGTTGGAAGCGATAACTTTTTTAATTTTTACTAGAACAAATTAGCTAACATTTTATATACCGCTTCAGAAACAATTCGGAGCGAAATCGAAGAAACGGGTGTAATGTGATAAGTTGATATTTAAATTTATTAGCCGTACTGGATCGGTAACCGATTATCGGCATCAGCGATTGCAAAACTTTGCGTATTCTTTCCAAGCCACCATGAGAATTACGTCCAAAGTATGCACAATAAACGCAGTTATCAGTGGCATCACATTTAATCTGGAATTGACAAAATTATCAAGGCAACAAATCTCGAAGCAGACTTGCCCACGTTTGAGCTCTGTCTGCGGAAATTTCTGAACAGTACGTGATAAGTTCCCAATAAGAATGAAACAGATCTAATGGTTGAATTGCCTTTTCTATATTAGAGAAAGCAAAGTCTATACAAAAAATGTATGTATATAATGTAACAGGTGTTTATAAAAAATAGCAACCCTGATTTATTTCAATGTTATCACCGCCCGAGAAATCAATGTTC
The DNA here is from genome assembly GCA_029291075.1 of Eudiplozoon nipponicum. Taxonomy (NCBI): domain Eukaryota; kingdom Metazoa; phylum Platyhelminthes; class Monogenea; order Mazocraeidea; family Diplozoidae; genus Eudiplozoon; species Eudiplozoon nipponicum. The sequence goes on along the minus strand of JAQBSW010002566.1, from coordinate 12,047 downwards.
ATTCAACAAAAATAATATTGCTGCATGAATTTGAATTAGTGCGTAGGAATATTTGTGTTATTGTTAATATTTACTATTGCTTTCTACCTTAATTGATGATGCAGCTCAGTTTTTCTGAAATAAAAGACTGATAAAATAATAAATTACACTTAGAAAGCTTAGCCTTTTAGTCTAACGCTTTACTTGTTCATAAAATAATCTCATTGTTCTATAAGCATTGCCTTATTTTCTTGTCATTCTCGTTTCCTGTCTAATTAGAACTAATGGTATTTTCGTTTATTGATTGATTGTGAAAGGCAATTGATATTTGGTCTATAGCCTGCATCATTTTTGACATAAGCGTGCTAATTGAGTTTGCAGTGGCGTCTAACTTGGCCAAAAAAGAAAAAACGATTGGATGGCAGGTTGAAGTTCGCGATGCTGTTCGTCAAGAGTTATCACGATGGTGCACCAGCTGTCAAAAGCAATACTTTCTACGAGGACCATCGGCTTGTTGTGCCTACTTTCCGTCTAAAGTAGCCGGTCTACAGGTAGCCAGCTCGCTGAGCTGTGCTGAATTGTCAGAAAATACGGAAAACAAAATTAACGGGCGATATAACTTACCTGAAAGAGATATGGACGTTGACAGACTCACCGAGTTGAATCAATCAATCAATGGCAAAAAACAGATGATTTCTTCTAATATTTTAGTTTCACCAACAGCATCATTACCAAATCGTCTGCAGACAGACACGCCATCACTCCGATGGATTTCAAATACTGAGAGCAGGCACAAGGACAATTGGGATGAATTGACGATGAGCTATGCAAACACAGCTGCGAGTATTGCTGTGGCCATGCAACAGGGTAAGCTGGAGCTTGATGAGGAAACGCAAAAATCCCTCAACGCCACTGCAGCTGATGAAAAGGAAAAGGTATGCAGATAAATATATGCTAGTTGTATTCATTCCAGACTGCTTAGACGTAAAACAATTTGATACATCATACTATTTAGTTTTTCACACACGAAGTTAAGGAAGTCCTCCACGTTTAGATGATTAAATCATTTAAGGCTAGAAGGCAATTTTTACACATTACCTACGGGTTGCATGAAACCGTGGCCAAATATAATCATTTAATCCTATCGTAAATTAGTGTATGACATGTATAAATATTTACACACTTGATATATTTGAATAAAATGAATATTGCATAAAATATTAAATGCAGCTCATTGTTATTGACCGTCAGTTTGCTATAAACACTTCACGTTATAGATTTTGCCTGCCGTTGGTCTCCAATAACGTAAGATTATTCTGCTAAGTATGCTTTCTGGCCAGTACGTGATGAGTTTCCAATATGGACGAAACCGGTCTATTGGATGAATTGACCTTTCTATTCTATACAATTCTTAGTATATGCTAATATTTATAAGTAATTAATGGGTCAGATGCTTATATCAAGACCGCAAACTTGATTATATTTATTGTTATCACCGCCCGCGCAACCAATGTTCGTTTAATTATATAAATGTTAATTTCGGTACCACTTCCCTATGTAGTCCGGTATCTGTTCAGTAATGAAAGATTGAACATGGTTAGCTTAAACTTTGGGTCCAAATCGATGCCATATGAGCTTCACCTAAAAGGAAAAAAAATAATCAAGTTACGTTAGTTAGTACATAACTGAAAATTGTGTGTAATATGCGGCAGGGTGGCTCAGTTGTTTGAGCACCAGATTCCGAAGCAGACGTGCCCAGGTCTGAGCCCTGTTCGCGGCAAATTCTGGCGAGTATGTCATAAGTTCCCAATAAGGACGAAATTGGTCTACTACAAACATTGCATATTCTATACTATGAAATTCTGAATTTATACTGAAATATGTAAGTAATTAATTGGTCAAGTGCTTATATCAAGATTGCAACCTTGATAAGAGCAATTTTTATTACCGCCCGCGCAACCACTATGCGTTTAAATATGCTTTACGTTTAAAAATGACACATACCACCTATAAAACGAGCAGTATCGCAAACCAATCAAAAAATTGTTTTAGAGGCTAATAAATATGCTGTATTCTATATACGTGGGAAGCTACATATCTCGTTGTGAGTTTGACGAAAGTTCATTTTAATATTTCCTATAAAATTCACCTGAGATTCAATTGACATTTGGTCTCATAGGCAACTTTTTATGACTTCATTGTAAAAATGATAACATTTTTGCTAGAGAGTTATTTATATTTTAGACTTTTACGACATTAAAAAATAAAACGATGACTGATTAGTTCGAACATGTCCAAAATTAATTAGTGCGATATTGTAAAATAAAGTTTAAGCGATGCGTTTTGTCTTATTATTAAAGTTGTGAACTAAGCATAGTTATTATACGTCATATTTAAGCTATACTTCAAAGTTTTCTTTATTATTTAGACAGTATATTGATTTTCAACATATTAAGAAATAAATTATCTAACTGATTTAGTGACCTAGTTTTGTATCAAGGTTTCACTTTGCCTCACCATATTTTATTGGTGCAATGTTTGGAAGGGTGCCTCAGTCGGAGTAAGCTATTTTAATGAAATTTTTCAAAGTTAACTTTTTATCACAATACCATGATATTACACGTGTTTTATGGATAAAGAGTAAAACAAGGTTTGAAAAATATATGTTTATTATTATTAGTATTTTCTAAAATAATCAAGCAAATACTTCTACATTATAAACTAGTCATTTCATAAATTATGGAAGTCAATTCCTCCCAAAGCAATGCTAAGATTATACTGACACAAGCATGTATAATGTGATTAGTACATAAATCCAACTCGCCACTTTACTGTAAGTAATTTTTATCACTACCTGAGTATTCAAAGGTTGATTAATTGTATACTTGCAAACAAATTTTGCCTAAACTCGGTGAACAAGTTGTAAGAAGTCATGATGCGCATAAATAACAAATTTGTTTTTTTAATGCTGAATTATATATATGTCAGTCTGAAAAATAAAATAAAGCAAACAATGTACTGGAGTAAATAATTTATTATGCGTTGAGACGTAAGATATATCTTGGTCTAATTTATGCAGTTAAAAGTTTTTGTTTCATTTGGGAACATTTTCCACTTTTATGAAGGAAAATTGACCGCTTTTAAACTCCGCGCATCGTTGTTGGAATGAATGTTTGAAAACGATGGGTTGAAAATATTTTGGCAATTTTCATTTTGATACTTGTAAATTGCAACATTGGATCATTATTCACTTTATGCATTTAATATTTGTCCTTCAGAAAGTCTTATAAATACAAATTGCACGACTGTACGCTCAATGTACGTGCATATCTATCCTTTATAATAAAACATCTGACGACAGTTCTTTAAATCAAGTTTGCGAGCTTGAAGTAAACACCAATTCCATTGTATTTAACCAGTCGTCAAACAACATAACAAATTGTTAACTAGTTAAATATTGTGCTTATTGTGAAGAATTGATATATGCAGATGAATAGGTTTGCGACCAATTAATTAATTGTGACTCGAGCGAACCAGCAGCATGAACGAGTGAAGAAATTACGCACATTGTCTGCGTTTACTGACGATCTCATCAGTAGGGTTGGACATGTTCTTGTAACCACTATATATCTGGTAGAAGAATGTGGAACAATATGGTACAATCTCCTAGACGAATGTGTAAACCTGTAATAGTGAAGCTAATATAATCTAAAGTCAACGACAACACGACTTCAATGCTAGCTCACACTATATAATATATATACCGAGTCTGTAAAAGATACTAACACTATGGCTATTGTGTTAGTAACTGATACCTTTTTCGAAATCGATGAGTACCGGATACTAACACTATGGTTTCCGAGTCGGTACAAAACCTAATACATACTTGCATATATATTAGTTCTTCGCAACAAAACAGTATTTAACTGTAAGTTATTGAATTGAATGATGTCATGCTTACCGCGAAATGTGATAACTGATGTCGATGAAGGCCAGAGTGTATGGTTTAACTGGAGTAACAGGTGTTCGGAAATTGTTGTAATTCTCAATTTGGGTTAACTTTATCATAAATTTATATCAATCAGGTTGGTATCATGTACCGACTCGGAAACCATAGTGTTAGTATCCGGTACTCATCGATTTTAAAAAAAGGTATCAGTTACTAACACAATGGCCATAGTGTTAGTATCCTTTACAGACTCGGTATATATATTATATAGTGTGAGTTAGCATTGAAGTCGTATTGTCGTTGACTTCAGATTATGTTAGCTCACTATTACAGGTTTACACATTCGTCTAGGAGATTGTACCGTCCTATTATTCCACATTCTTCTACCAAATATATAGTGGTTAACGGGCGTAATACCGGCTCCTACTGATGAGTCGCCAGTAAGCACGAAACGAATGTGCATGAGATTATACTTTCCGTTCATGCTGCCGTTGGTTTATCCTTCTGGTCACAACTGAACTAATTTGTTACTAGGTTCGCAAAACCCAATACATACTTGCATATATATTAGTTCTTCGCAACAAACAGTATTTAACTGTAATATATTGAATTGAATGATGTCATGCTTATCGCGAAATGTGATAACTGATATCGATGAAGGCCAGAGGGTATGGTTTAACTGGAGTAACAGGTGTTCGGAAATTGCTGTAATTCTCAATTTGGGTGAACTTTACCATAAATTTATATCCATTAGGTTGGTATCATGTACCAACTCGGAAACCATAGTGCTACTATCCGGTACCCATCGATTTCAAAAAAAGGTATCAGTTACTAACACAATAGCCATAGTGTTAGTATCCTTTACAGACTCGGTATATATATTATACTGTGTGAGTTTGCATTGAAGTCGCATTGTCGTTGACTTTATATCATGTTAGCTTCACTATTAAATGTTTACACATTCGTCTAGGAGAATGTATCGTCCTATTATTCCACATTCTTCTACCGAATATATAGTGGTTAAAGGGCGTAATACCGGCTCCTACTGATGAGTCGCCAGTAAGCACGAAACGAATGTGCATGAGATTATACTTTCCGTTCATGCTGCCTTTGGTTTTTCCTTCTGGTCACAACTGAACGAATTTGTTACTAGGTTCGCAACACCTAATACATACTTTCATATATATTAGTTCTTCGCAACAAACAGTATTTAACTGTAATATATTGAATTGAATGATGTCATGCTTACCGCGAAATGTGATAACTGATATCGATGAAGGCCAGAGTGTATGGTTTGACTGGAGTAACAGGTGTTCGGAAATTGTTGTAATTCTCAATTTGGGTGAACTTTAGCATAAATTTATGTCCAACAGGGTGGTATCATGTACCGACTCGGAAACCATAGTGTTAGTATCCGGTACTCATCGATTTCAAAAAAGGTATCAGTTACTAACACAATAGCCATAGTGTTAGTATCCTTTACAGAATCGGTATATATATTATATAGTGTGAATTAGCATTGAAGTCGTATTGTCGTTGACTTTAGATTATGTTAGCTTCACTATTACAGGTTTACACATTCGTCTAGGAGATTGTACCGTCCTATTATTCCACATTATTCTACCAAATATATTGTGGTTAAAAGGCGTAATAATGGCTCCTACTGATGACTCGCCAGTAAGCACGAAACGAATGTGCATGAGATTATACTTTCCGTTCATGCTGCCTTTGGTTTATCCTTCTGGTCACAACTGAACTAATTTGTTACTATGTTTGCAAAACCTAAAACTACAACCAGCCGCAACGAACTGGCGCGTTTCGTCTTTCCATGACCATCATCAGAGTACGACGGCAAACTAACTATCGAGGATCAAACCGCATTAAATATATATGGAAATCAAAGTTGGATGATGATGGAAGGTCGAAACGCGTCAGTGCGTTGCGGCTGGCGGTAATTTTGTTATGTTGTTCGACAACTGGTTAAATACAATAGGATTGGTATTTACATCAAGCCCGCAAACTTGATTTAAAGAATTGTTACCACCATCCGCGCAATCAATTATTGTTAAATCTGATGACAGTTTTGTATCAGAAATTTGTATATGCCAAACAAATTTGTTACAATTGTCAACCTACGCAGGGGGTTTTCTGTAGATATTCTGTTATTTGATGCTGCAATGTAGAAAGTAGTACGCAAATATATGAAAAATGTATTTCGGCAATTTAACTGAATACTATTTATAAGAATTGCAGATATTTTTTGAAGTGGGAAAATTTTTGAATTATCGAAAGCCATTCATAAATTTAATATAATATTAAAATATAAAAATAAAAAATTCCCAATAATGTAAAGTTTCTTCTAGAAACTTATAAATTTGGCGACAGCGCACTGCAGTTGTAGCACATTTTTCCCTTAGTTTAAATTTACTTTTATTAGTATTTTAATATAACTGAGCGTAGATAATCACATGAAAGTCTCTTAAAGATGATGCGATCGATAGATCATCACTTATGTCAACAACTCATGTAATTAAAGACAATTTGAGTAAGCCAAAATACTGATAGTAATTATCTACATCGGACATATTTTTAATATTTTATATTTATTTATTCTTAACCTTATGATCTAATCGATTACGTTTAGAAGCCAGAAGCATTTCGGTTTATCAGTGATACACTGCTGAGGTCGCGGCACGGTAAAAACGCCAAAAGCACTGAGTCTATTGCTGGTAGCAAAAAAGAAAATGTCTATAGCACCTGCACTGGGATGCAACAAGGCTCTGGACTAGGTTATCCAGGTTTTGCTCAGAACCCAAATTTAGCCCTATTCGGCGGAAGCAGTAGTGGATACAGCAGTCGCGGAACAAACTTTCACGGGAGTGCAACACCGGGAATGAGTCCTGCGCACAATGAAAAAACGAGCATGGCGCCCGAAGCTTTGGCTAACGCTGGAGCCGGAGGAACTAAATTGGATGCTAACAGCCCTGCAGAAAAAGAAGTGAAAAAAGCACCACCTAAAATTTCAAAAATTGACGCTTACAGTAGATTTTTGTTTCCAATATGTTTTATGATTTTCAATTGTTTCTACTGGACCTATTATTTAGTGCTAGTTAATGACTAAATAATTAACATGTTATATTTCTTTTCATTTTTCATTTCAACATGACTGATAAGTCAAATTATGTTCGCTTTGACGAAGCATTATTTAAGATACAATACTTTTCGTTATTTGAAACCCACAATGGTATCAATGTGCGCTTGTTGATATGGACGCATCTCATATCCATATCAGTTATCAGGTGTGACTTGAAGGAGTGTTAAAATAGCCAATCCATTTTACTTTCTTGCCAGAATGCAAAACTTATTGAGACATTGAATTTATTTTTTTATTTCATATCTCTAATCTAACGCTAGTTTATAGTCTTTGATTCCGTGGAATAGTGGTTATATTCTAACTTAATTTTAGTCAAAAATCGGTCATTTTCACGTGTACATTTATAATTACCCAGAAAGCGGTTGCTTACATTTCAATGACTGAATCAGTTAAATTATTATTCATGCTTAATAGGATTATTCTCACAGGTCACAAATACAAAGCGAATAAAATTAAAAATGCGATAATTTAAATTGAACAATATTTCTTAGAACTCTGTTGGATTTATTTTGTTCTCATATCGTCAGCTTTGAAAATGCTTCCGGTAAATAATTGTCAAAACGTAGGAGAATATAAATTTATGAAGTATGGTGTACATAAATTTTTCTTTTGTTTCAAGCATGCCTATTCAACATGTGATAGATACAATGAGTCGCTATCCTTTGAGGATGACCTACGTTCAAAACGCTTTACCTCCATAATTATAAAATATATAAACAGTTATGAGATTAATATCACTGCATCGAGTGCAACTTTAATATACAATGTTTCCTCGCATTAATACAAAGATGGCTTGATATTTCGGAATTTATCATTTAAAGCAACAGATGGAAACTTTAGTCTTAGTTTTACATAGACTCTTCAAACCAATTTTAATCCAGCCTACAGATATTTGTAATACTTCTTCTGTGTTGGTTCGTCAATATTACACAGTTGCATAAATTTAGTCAACAGAAACATTTATCAGTTTAATCGCAAAAGAAAAAAATCAATATGTTTTGGAATCGTAGTCATTTATTTAAAGAATTTTAATACGTTATAAGGCAAATGATAGTCTAAAGCAATGAGAGGATATACATCATCCAATCTGTATTATTGAAATATTAAAACCAGACTTATATTAATGTTAAACTAATCATTGTGCTATAGAAATTTTCCCTATCAAATGTAAATCAAAATTGGAATTCCTCCAATTTCATTTGTAACTTATCCTTGATGTGTATAAAACAAAATGTAAGACATGAAAATGTTTATTATTTGAAACGCTTTTGAGAAAGATAAACTCAACCTTATTTTTTTCCTATTTTGTACTTTGTTTAGGTGATAATGACAGGTATAATGTGCAGTGTGCTAGGGAATGTAATTTTGCCACATTCTAAATGCGATTCTTCATAGTTTCCGAGGCAATCAAACTTAATTTACATTCTGTAATCTTTACAGTTACTTGTTACAACGTGAATTTATTATTTATTATGTTCGATACTTGAAAAACTGAAGTCATTTCTAATATGCGTTTTGTAAAAAATGTTAAATAAAATTTAGAAAAAATATCATTTATTAGTAAATATTTCGAGTGTAAATTTCTAAACAGTAATAATTATAGTTAGGTAGTGTAGAGAATAGGTATTTTCACCTTTTCTATTATATTTAAAACTGCATTATAACGGCAGATTTATAATAGTTGATATAGTTTATAGCAGCATGATGTATAGCAAAAACATTTTTTCCATTTTAATCTATGTACAAAAAGTGTGGAAATATATTTATTTATCCAAATACATAAAAATTGCTATACGATGTATCAAGTCTAAATGTGCGCTTTAAAACAAGTAGCCTAAATTCACGTATGTATTAGATTTGATGGGAAGACAGACGAAAATTTTCAGCATTCCTTTACATAGTGATGAATACAATTTTATGCTTAGAGGAAAACACCACATTTCACATCAAACTCGTTGAAAACATCATCAATGGCCAAAACGTTTCTCGAAAGAAAAAATATTTCAAAATTTTCTGTCAATTTAACACCATGTGGTCGTCAAATAAACAGAGTTCTGTTGATAGAAATTAAATTAATTTAACACCCTTTTAAGTTCTAAAATTAACTGCTGTCATTCTAATTTTCTTTTAGATCTCTCATTCTGAACAAAATATTTGTGCATTTGCTACTTAATGAAAATGAAGAAAACCAAGGCCCCGTTTTAAAACAAATTTCTCATTGACAAAAATTGTGAACTTTTATGTTGATATTTCTAAACAGATGTTTAAATTTTCAATTTTTGACATTTAGAGATAAGAATAGGCTAAGCTTTTTAAATATCTTTATTTAAAATGAAGAATAAATGTTGATTCAAAATCTGAACGAAATTTTCTTTAAATTGCGGGAGCATAATCAGGGATGAATTCAGATGTCAAATAAATTTTATTTATTTGTGGCATTAAAATAAAATTTTTGTAAAATAAGCACAACTTTTAATTAAAAAAAAACAATACCGAAAAGGAAAGATTTCTATGATAATAAACCTATTTAAAACGGTGAGCTTGCCAAATCTGCTTGGGCTTCACGTTTAATTTAGTATATTAACTGCTTCACAACTATTCCAAATCAAATATTTCGTATTTATTCTGTATTTATAGAATTGGAGTTCAATAGCAGGATTTTGATTATATGTGTAGTCATTACAAATTAGACGTTGCATCAGGTCGGAAAGGCTATTCATCTAGTTAACCGGTTTCGCCTTTATGGGATAAATTTCAAAAAAATTCCAGAATTTGTCGTGCATCGGACTCGAACCGGGAATCATTTGCTATGGAGACTTAGAGTCTATTCAATGCACCACGCATGCCCTCCACGACAAATACTACATGTAAATATATGCTGTATATCAATTTATGATTCCGGTTATTCCTAACTTCATTTAACACACAATGCGTCTCGGAGACATTTTTGATTTCATTATCGGGCTTTGGATTACATACATGTTTTCAGAATAAACGAAACGTTGCTTCATATAGCAAAGACAGTTCTTCCAGCTGACCGATTGCGTCCTTAGTGGTATCTCTTCAAGCACTGCCAAATATTTGCAACGGTCGGGACACCGACCGGATTATATTTGCTTCGGAGTCTGGGAACTCCATATTTTGTGACACTCCTTTCGTATATTTAATTTATGCCATTTACCAATTTATGTGCTTGGTTCGTTCTTCCTTCACAGAAAATCTATTAGGAATATCTTAAATCTTGAAGTTCTAATTAACTATGAACACTTTTTTATACAATAGACATTATGGTATTTGGGGATTGTTATATTTTGCTGTATTTAAATGACGTGCTGCAGTATAAATTACATGTTACATCAGGTAGAACGTTGCCTGTTGTAATTTTAACATGTGCGCTTTAATAAAAGTAAATATACTTTAACCTTTAGATTATGGAGTTGTACCAAATGAAGAAAACTCGAACATTTGTAGCACCTACATATAAAAAAACACGAATATATTCAAAAAAATAAATAATTAAATTTCATCAAATAATTAGCTTTTTTCAATGATTACACAATAGCAGCATAAGTAAGCGAATAAAATAACAAGTATCCAGTCAGACTGTAAAAACTGCGAAGATTAATTATTGTACACACAACTTCGAGCAAAGTCTTTCAGTTTAATTTATAAGATAATGTTACATTTTTACATTTAAATATATATCTATAAACATTGTGGTTCACCAAAACTATTCATATTAAATGTAAATTTATTGATTTAACTGAACCCTGTTTACCAATGCCTATGTTTCTTAATAAAGTAATGTTCCGCTTAATTACTATTTTATTTTGAAATATATATACTACTGGATAGATAAGTATTTTGTGTTGCTTTAATAATTATACCAGCTGATTTGAGCATCTGTTCATTAATTGCATCAAAACAACAAACATTAATCGTAAAATACTTCATTAAACGTCTTAGGTACATCGATGCTTGTCTCATTATCGTTGCATTAGATGAATAAATAAATGACCTGCTTAAAGAGTTGATTGAAGTGGCTTTAATTTCGTTTGGTCTGTGAGCTTAAGAGCCCTTAGCCTAGCTAGATTTCTTTCTTTCACATTTTCTATTAAAGTAACTGAAGTTAGTTTTTACAAAATTCCAAAAATAGACGAAAATAAGCCTTCATATCCAAAATCCTTGCACATGCGCAATTTTGTTATTGAAAATATTTGATGCATATCTTTTAAACAAACCACAGAAATTCTGCTCAGATGAAATTTTATTCCAACGTCATAATAAAGTTCAGCTCCACACTATTAGCAGTCAGTTATACAAAACACATTCTTAAGCAAATATAAAGAAAAACACAAATAAGCGTGAAATTCTGAACGATTTGTGATACATTTTACTGAACTTCATATTTTAACGATACAATACGTCGTAAATACGTGAATGGACTATTTAAAAAGCATTTCCGATATTGATCATAAATATTCAAATATATATGGTTTATTATAGAAGTTCTGCTTAAATTCAATACAAATAATCGTCCTTCTTTAGTTCCAGAAACCATTTTGTTTTATTTTTTTCAACTGATATTAATAATTAGTGTTTTTAATTGATAATTGTCCACTAATCAAGTATAAAATTCTCAAGTATTTCGGATAAATTTTATCGTACATTTATATCGACTCTTTAACAATTATGCGGAATTTCTGTCTATATGAATATTAATCTCCAAAACAAACGGATGAAGAAATACTTGTGGCTAACGCTGTTGGATGTGACACAATCTTCACAATTACATAAATAATGGCAAATGTGCAAAAAAAAGATGGAATTGTGCGTGTTTGTGTGTGTGTGTTTTTGCGATGATATTTTGCTTATATATGTCAGTATAAACTAAGAATTGTATAGTGTAGAAAAGGCAATTCATCCAGTAGACCGGTTTCGTCCTGATTGGGAACTCATCAAGTA
>JAQBSW010002565.1:0-100717 GCA_029291075.1 Eudiplozoon nipponicum | reverse complement strand
GACATATGTGAGTAATTAATGGGTCAGGCGCTTATATCAAGATCGCAACTAGGATTATAGTAATTGTTATCACCACCCGCGCAACCAATGTTCGATTAAACATACAAATAAATTGAATGAGACGGTTTTCGATTTAAAATGTAATGTTCACATATAATAAGTTCGTGGTCCAATGCGAAACAGCAATGGCTTTTTATTACAAATATAAAACACTGTTTGCTTACTGCAAGTTTCTTATGAGAGACAAATGAAAATCACGTATTAAAATACATCCAAAAATTAGAAGTTGGGGGCACTTTCCTGGAAAAAGTAACGACCCAATAAATAAACGCTTATTAGCTTCTAGTAACAAAGAATATATAATTAGTTTATTTCTAGGGATTATGTCATGATTATCTCGAAAATGTTAAATGCACTGTCAATCGAAGCCAAAATTCGAATCTTTTAGTTACACATTAGTTGATCAGATTGTTGTTTGTTTCCATTGTCAGAGATAACTAGTTGGTATTTAAGATGATGGAAATGGTCGGGCCATATAACAAATATAAATTCCTAGCGGCCGTAATTCTGGCATCTACTGAAATCTACACAAAACTGATCTAGCAGTTGGAGAACTTTTACACCGTATATGCTTACTTTATGCAAAAAACTTATATTTTAAATGCTATATTTAATAAACTTCATAATACCATTTCCATGTGCACAGATAAATAGAAGTTTTATCCATAATTGACAGACTGGTTATTCCAAATACAAAAGACGACGAACATATTAAAGCGAAAACGATCTAATGTCTAATGGATATCCAAAACAAACTATTGAGTCAATTATGTATTAGGTGTTGCGAACCTAGTAACAAATTAGTTCAGTTGTGACCAGAAGGATAAACCAAAGGCAGCATGACCGTTCATCTGCGTCCGTAGAGGTTTCATACTAACTGTATACAGAAGTGATGTTTTGGATGTGGTAATTATAGTATCGATTGACTGAGTTTTGACCATGCTTACGCTTTGCTGATTATTGCATATACAAATGTTTCTTGTCCTATATTGACTGGAGTTGTATTGGTAAAAAGTTTCATTTTGACAACTGTGTGACTTGAATGCCAGAGAACTACTTTGCAGAAGTGAGAGGCAGAGAAGCGGAATGCTCAGGCGTGTACTAGACAGCCAACGAATCTTAGGAATTAATAAATATTATTGTTAAAAATTTCACTAATGGGCACGCTTTATGCAGGCAAATCCTACACATCTGGTCAGACCAAATACATCATGGTTGCTAGCAGAATTATGGCTTCTCAACCTGCAAAACAATAGCTGGAAAGAATCTTAGCAGGACAAATGAATACCGTAATTGAATAATTAGTAAGCATTAAAGTTCATCGAGATGAAGCGGTTATTATAGGCGCCGAGGGAATACGCATAAGAGATCAAGCTCAGTTTGGCGAATACAAGACTTCGCAATATTCCGCAGTGTGGATATCGCGTTTAGCAGCTCGCTTGCTTAAAGCGAACAGGCTAATAACGCTGTACAATTGACGTATAACAAAAAAGAACTTCGGAGAACCATTATTGCGCGCATGAAGTATATTTACTCAATAAAACGGCCGTTATGTTCAATATGCAATCGGAGTCTAAGTTCCTGCTGCACAGCGGTCCACAGCTAGTCGCCAACACATTCATCAATCTAGAATCTATGGAGACAAAAGACGGTTTAGCTTCTATCAAGATTTTGAGAAAGATTTGTTTTGTTCCACCAACCTTGGGCATATTAAGCAAGTCACTTTGGATCGTCCCACTGTTTCACTAAGCACCAAGTTTTAAACTTTCAAATTCATGCAGCGGAAACTTTGGAGATAAACTACTCTAATTACCGACGTCTGGACAGATTTGAAAATTAATGTATGCGCTCAGTGTCGTTTAGGTTATGTTCTAATAGGGTATTTTTGACATGCCATCAATATCGTGTCTTTTAGTGGAATACAGATTTCGCTAACTTTAACATAGTTTGAGAAAGCAAGTTGCACTAGATTTCCGGCAAAACGAGGTTGATAGCTAAAAAACAGAAGAAGGGTTCAACTTGCAATCTGGCGGCTTAATAACTCGATCACTTGATAGCCCTGGTCCTGTTGGAATACATCGCACAAGAGGCATAAATAACATTTTTCGTATGTCATAATGTAATAACTCGATAATAATTGACATAGTGCCTGGCTGACAATGATAGGTCGAGTTGGCAGATTTAAATATAGGTTAAAGACCATAAAGATGGGAATCCATCTGAAGCAAGGACGGAACAAAAATAAGTTTGTTTAAAACTGAAAACTACATGCAATGCGAAACTCCTGTGTCGTAGGAGATGAACTGTATGACTTCGAAACAAAGACTCAACGGATCGATTCCTGACCGCAGCATTTCTAGTTACTAACGAGATTTATCCAACAAGGGAGACCGATCCGTAAAATTAAAATTTATTCTATACAAGCAAGTGATATATATAAATGTGTGTGTGCATATGATTTTGTCGCGCTTTGTGTAGTTGACATTATTATTGCGTATACGAGTTCTTAAATTCTATATGCCCCACATTTCTCGATCATATATATAGTGGATTTAGGGCGCAATACAGTCAACTACCAGTGGCTCCTCTTGGACTTCCATGAGCTTTATTGTTACTCGGTAAGCCATACTTAATACTTAAGTTATATCTACGCGAAAAAGATGTTAAACAGTTAATATAAAAATTGCAAAAAATAACATATTAATTGTTGCTTCAAATAAAAATAAAATGCCTATAAATAATGTAACTTTTAATTAAAATATAGGAAACACAAGATATTTACAGGCTGCGATCGTTCCACTGTATTTGAATTTACAGGATCTTCAGTTGTTGAAACAGGACTGTCCTTCTCATTACCTCTTGCTTCCGTGTTATTTGCGATTGGATTGATCACAACGTCTTCTGATTGGGGGCCAGGTGTACCAGATCGGCTGCTTTCAGCAGAACTGGGCACTGGCGATTGGTCACCACTGACGTTAGCACGCGATGCCATATCTTCTAAAAATTATACACAAAAAAGAACAAGAACAGTGAAAACAATAACACGCCACGTCGCGCACTTAGCAAAAATAAGAATGCAATTTTAGCGTTTTGCAAAAATTAATGTCTGAGAAACGACATGCTGTCCCATTCAAAAAATTTGTCTATAAATAACGACCTTAAAACCCCACAGCAATTTAAATCAGTGTTTTTTTATACTGTATGGAATATACGTCAGCATAATAGAAGAACATAAATTGCCTAGCTTTAATCTCTTAGAAGTGTTAGCCCATTACTAGTCGCATTGTTCGTATTGGAACACACATTTTAGTAATTACATAGCACGCATGGCTATGAAAGATTTATCAAGTGTAAGAAAAGAAAGATATAGCAAAAACATGGAAACACTCAAAATGAGATTAGCAGTGAAAACAAATAGTTCGCCAGTTTCAGAAGACGATTTCTTCGACCGTTCGAAAGCAATATCATAACGCAACTTTTGAAGTAGGTGCAAGAAATTTCTATGATGGTTTCGAACTTTTGTGTTGAATATCAAAGAAAATATTGCAAGTTGCTAGAAATCGGTAAATTTGAGCAGTTAACTACAGCTAAAATGATTGTATACTAAATGCAGCCGCAAAAATAGCATAATTTAAAGCATTGAAGTATAATTTAGTTCCGCAATCAAAATATTTCAAAGAAGAGAATCTAAACAGTGCATGTTTTCTTATTATAATCAAGGTTGCGGTCTTGATATAAACACCTGACGCATTAAATACTTACATATGTCAGTATAGACTAAGAATTGTATAGTGCAGAAAAGGCAATTCATCCAGTAGACCGGTTTCGTCCTTATTGGGAACTCATCATGTACTGGCCAGAATTTGCTGCGGACAGGACTCGAACCTGGGCACGTCTGCTTCGGAATCTGGTGCTCTAACCACTGAGCCATCTTTCCGCACACTACACTGCACACAATTTCCAGTAATATACCAAATGATGTAACTTGGTTAGTCTAATTTCCTTTAGGTGGAGGTCATATGGCATCCATTTAGACCCGAAGTTCGAAATAACCATCCCCAATCTGTCATTAATGAACAGACACCACACTACATGGGGAAGTGGTATTGAAATGAACATGTTTTCTTAGTTCTACAGACATTAAACTGACTCACTTCGAAGTGCGTCGGAAGCATGAAGACCAGAGGATACAGTGTTGTGGTTGGCAGTCAGGGATTTCTGTTGTTTTGACATAGCAGATAAATTAGCAGCCGAAGCTGACGGCCTCAAGGCATGCATTTGCAGCATCGCTGTCAGATCAGTGCTAGAAGCAGCCACACCGGCTAATCCACTGGGTCGTTTTTTACGCAGTTGATTTGCACGCAAACGAAGGGATTCCAGTTCATTCATCTGCTGACGTATTATACCCTTAAAATATTTACAATAATAAACAGCACATTGCTATTTGAATTAGAAAAACAAATCAAATTATATTTCACAAGATAAATATTCCTAGAAAGAGAACAAAACGGAAATAAAACTTATTTGTATTTACGATTAGTTCCTTAGAATATATATTCAATGCTGAAATCTAAAAATAAAATAAATCAAAAAAGACCAAGCATAATAGAATGGGTATATTAAGCTATAATGATAAGCGATTTTGTAACGATAAATTAGAGTTTGGAAATTTAAAAAATTTCGCATCAAAAATTGTACTTTCAGCTAACACATTTCATCTGAATTTATCTGCCGACATGAAAATCATCACAAGCAGCAATGAAACTGAATTTTTTAAAGAACACTAAAGCTGCTTTGCCGCACAACCATGATAAGAAAGAAATTTTATAATAATAATAAGCCAAATACATTTTTTAAATCAGTAAAAGTAGATTGACTTAGAAAGATTTATCTAGCTGTAATATACACCTACCAAAACGACCCACAGAAATGAAGCCACATAGACATCTAGATGATACATCATCCATGCAAGGTTAAATTCAAGGCAAGATTAAAACTTCAATACAGCTTTCTTGTGACTCCTATTATAACGCTATTAATGGCCAAATTGCGTAATTTCTTCTTCCAGCCTAATGCAGGAAATTTAAAACTATTATCACAAGACAACGGTAACAACAGCATAACTGAACTCGAATCAATACCGGTAACGTGCGCCCATCCCGGTAAGCGGATTGGTCCTATACTGCCCAATTTGATTTTGGCTAAGAATGCCTTACTGGAAAAATAGGCAGAAAATATACGTAATTCGTATTTGCTTATTTACGGATTTCTTCGATGCCTATTCGTTGTTGATAAATAATACGGGCTTCGTTCCTCAAACATCAATGTTCTACGACTCTCTCCCGACCTTATAATAAAATTACACTGACAGATGCATCGTCTGTAATGGTCAGCACCTGTTGAACCACAACCAATTTCCTTGTTTACTGCAAACTCATTTGCTTTAGTCACTTGGTACAGTTAACTAAATATGACTAAAACGACTGCACCAGTTTTCATGATAAAGTGAAGCCGAGGAAATGACAATACTAATATGTTGTCCGACGACTGGTTAAATACAATGGGATTGGTGTTTAATTCAAGCTCGCAAACTTGATTTAAAGAATTGTTACGTCCATACGTGCAATCAATGATTTTTCAATTAATAATAGGATTTAGAGACTAAATGCAAAACATTGCTAAGCAATATAGCCCTAGCCTAGAAATGTTGAATAAAAAAATTCTCAAAAAACTGAAAAATTCAAAAGGTCATTCTAGTCTGTTACAATGTGCGCAATTCCTAAGTACCGAATTATTTACGTTAATTAGAAACCAGCTCAAATTAAAATTCCACATTATACACGCCATCTAATAAAGTTCAAAGAATAAATACCGCGCACAGATTCTAACGTAAATGCCGCCTGGGCGATCAGAATAAATAAACACACACATCCGTGAGTGCTCTAAAAAGAACATACAAATCTACATTTAGACCAAAGTTAAATAGTCGATCACAAATAATTTAATGGCCGTTGGCATTCGAAAAATAGAACAGATATAAATAAATGAAAATGATTATTTAATTAGACACTCAATCAGCTAGGCATCTGGCCTACTATACACTTATTCAACCAGGCATTCAGCCCTGTCGTACACACAACCTTAAAGACACAGCCATATAATCTCATTTATCCAAATATTTCGAGCCTAGAAAAAGGCTAAATTAAACGAATAGTGGTTGCGCGGGCGGTGAAAACTTTTACTACAATCTAGGTTGCGAACTTGATGTAAACACCTGACCCATTACGTACATACATTTGTTCGTATAAACTAAGAATTGTATAATGTATAAAAGGTGATTCATCCAGTTCCCAATAAGGGCAAAACCGGTCTACTGGATGAATTGCCTTTTCCACATTAAACAATTCTTAGTTAATACTGACAAATGTATGTCAGGTGTTTACATCAAGTCCACAATCTTGGTTATAGTAAACGGAAAAAGGCTGTTCGAGATTTTGTGATTTTCATATTCGTATCGTAAACAAGATTACTAGATTTAATCTGTCAACTACCTCCAAATTTGGATCTCGAATTCGCAGAGTTCAAGTGAGTGATGGGTTATCAAATGGCAATATATGTTTAGAGGACGAATATTACACATAAAGACGGATCGACGACTGCCAATCTATTCAAGGTGATCTGGGCAGAAATTCAGTTGTCAAATAATCAATCAATAAGTAACAATATTGCATTTTCCAGGTTTTATAGATCCAACATTTAACTTAAAACAATTATTTGAAAAGTAACATGAATATTGCCACACCGCAAAAGCAATCTTTCTGGACTTCATGGTACGTTTGATTCGATGGATCAAAAGTAATCTAGAATATTCTATCCATAAATGCCATGTCTGCTATTTATTAAAAACATTATATGAATTCTTTATAAAAGAAATTCCGGTCGTATTAGGAGCTACAATAAACTATCGCCAAAATTTTATATTAGCCTTGCCGTCAATCAAGGATGTCCAACTTAGAAATTCGTGCGTATAACTGTAACAGACGGCATTATTACTACCGCATATTACAGGTTTCAGGCGGTGGATTAGTTGATTTTGACTACGCAGACCACGTTGCTTTATTATTCGACGAGAGTATCCCCTATGTCTTCAAGGTTTCGTATAAAATGCATATGTACTTTCAGCTTTGCTATAAGCTAGTAAAACTTGAGCTTTTAGTCTAAAATGTTAGACTGTTACAGACATATGATTACCGTTGTCCGAGAAGCATAGCCCACATACCATATCAACAGCGAGTATGCAACTATAATTGACGTATGTACAACTTCGTCAATAAGTTCCCTCGATAGACATACAAATTGGCGTTAGAAACTAGCTGGTCATATTTTATGTTGTGATTTATTTCAAATCACCCAGCTATAAGTGTTATAAACTGTTTATTTAGGTTGTCATACATGAACTGCGGAATATATATGAACTTTTTAAATGTTATTTTAATTAACTCATGAATTAATGGCCAGAAAGGCAGAGATAGTTGCGCAGAAAATATATGGTTGCGTTTCTCATGTCGAACGTTTAGCTAACATGACAAATTCTAGTTTTGAGCATTTATTTGAAAACACATTTTCTGATAATTATTGTCGACAAGTATTACGATGATGCAATATTAGCCAACAATATTTTGAATTGTTGCCTCTAAATTTTATTATTAAAGCCGCAACTTGTTTTCTTGACTTCTTCGACGGAACTGAAGCATTCCACTAGCTCCATTTGGGTAACCGTATCTACGGTAGACGGGAATGGGCCTGTAGTCACTATAAGACTATGGAGCAAATGTGCGGTGGGTCGAAAGGTGTTAAACATTACACATCCCTTCATAAGTCATTCTTTTTTTGCAACGCTCTGTTTTAGATTCTTGGGTCTATCATTATTATTATAAATATTAATTTTTATCGAATAGCTATTCAGAAATGAAATATTGATTTTTACATTTTTTAAATATAGCCTTTCGAGATGACGGGCCAATTTAATGCAGCGAAAAGCCAACTGATACTGTGAATTTACAATTAGCGAGACGAAATATATTCCAAATAATTGATTCTACGTTTCTCACGAAAGTAAATGAAAATATTTAGCTCCAAAACGCATCTCACCTTAACTGTATGCTTTAAAAAGTAAAATCTCAACTGCTACAATCAATAACCATATTAAAAATACAAATTGTGTTATGCTCCACTTGGAAATTTCAATTTATTCTAAATTTAGCCTTGTTGGTTCTCTTCATTATGACTTTGTTTTGTAGTTACATTATCAGCACAATCCTAATTAAATAGGCCGGACATAGAGCGTGGTGTGGCCACAATCCTCATTTCCGGCAAAATCCTGACTGCTATTACTATCGATGTTAGTATATCAAATGTAAATTACGATCGAATACATGAGAAAATCATGAAAAGAGCCTCTTATGATGTTGGTCACTTGTGACATTAAGCGCTAATTACAAGTTCGTATGGACATAAAGAGTAGCTCATAGCATACGAAAAGAATTAACTTTAATTTTTTTAAAGAAACCCACAGATAGACGATCACGCTCTGTCATGTATTCATGCTGAAGTCTGGAAATTTTGTCTCCACCGACCATCTCTTTTTCTATCAAATCCGACTTGAGATCGGCTATAATGCGATCTTTGGCCAATAATTCATTAGTTTTCGCCGAAAGTTGTCGTTTCAGCTCCTTGTTGTCTTCCTGCAATTTGCTAATAGTCAACAGATGCTCGTTATAAACCGTATCCAAACTGTCCATAGAAGACAAATAATCAGTTGCAGCCACGGAATTATAAAAAAATATAAAAAGAAGTATAATAACAATCATAACTTGTAAAATGTGAAAGTGTTACTTATCTTGGTTTATTAAAAAATAATAAAATTTAAGAATGAAAAGCATTTTCCATTCGATCATTAAAAATATAAATACGAAAATTTCGAATGCGAAAGTTTATAAAAAATGGAAAGATACTAAAAAAAATTCTGTCAAAAGCAGGAAATATTAATTTATGCCTACAGAAAAAATCGGATGGAGTATAAAATAGGGAATACCAATAATTTACGGCCATCACATCCTGTTCACATTTAATGCCAATACAAACAATCATTTAAAGAAATTTGAAGAAAAATTGAGACTAAGAAATGGTAATATAGACAAATGTATACATATTATGGTCTCCATTGAATAAACAGAAAAGAATGTAATGTCATAAACTGAAACTAAGTTTAATCATACAAACATAGACTTAGGATGTAGCGGTGCAGCTAAAGAGATTTGCCTGCCTGACTAATCATTTCATGTCATGCCCAGCCACACAAAAGTCAAAAGTAACTAATGTTTCACTGCCATATAACCATAAGGAGAGAAAAAAGTATAAGTGAATTTAGACAAATTATTAGTGAGATTTACGAGAGAGAGAGACAGAGAGGCATAGAGAGAAGGAATACCTTGCTACTATGAGTAAATTTATCAAGATAACACAGAAATGAGGCAAACTAAACCTCTCCCTAACACCATTATGGCCAAGTTAGCATTCGGGCAAGGCGACATCAGCAATACAGCTTCCTTGTGTATTTCACTGTATCCCGTCATAAACAAACCAAACCTCGCAGGTAACTTTGCCCTACTAAGAAAAGAAAGTTACGAAGATGATTCTACTAAACATCTGCAACAAGATCGCCACTGAGCTCGATTCGCTGCCATATCGCTAAAGGGTTTCTAACCAAGAACTGTGATGTGCACGAGGACCCCATCCCGGCAGACGAGTGGGTCCTATACTACCCAATTTTTATCATAACACGTGCAATAAGTTAATGTCGAAGCTATCAGTTTTGTAAACTGACAATCTGCGCAGAAAATGTGTCCAGTAGGACGAATGAAATGAAATTCTTGAATATATTAATTCTATTACGGAAAATCTATAATAATATTCTAGATTCTCTGCTGTCATCAACATCATCATCATGCCCAGCCGTGAAAAAGCCAAAAGTGATTAATGTATGACTGCCATATAATCATAAGAAGCTAGAAACAAATAACGACAAAATAATTTATACACAAATTATTAGTTAGAATTACGATATATAGAGAGACAGAGCACCTAGCTACTATCAGTATACTTATCACGATAACTCACAGAAGTGAGGCACACTAAACCTCTACACAACACCATTATGGCAAAGTCTGCATTAGGGCAAGGCAGCATCAGCAGTACAACTTCCTTGCGGCTTTCACTGTATCACGTCATAAGAAAAACAAACCTCACAGCCAACTTTCTCCTACTAAGAAAAGGTTACAAGGATTACTCCACTAGACATGTGCAACAAAATCGCCACTGAGCTTGATTCGATGCAATATCGCGAAGGGTTTCTAACCAAGAACTGTGATGCACATGTGGACCAAATCCTGGCAGACGGGTGGGTCCCATAGTACACAATTTATATGTAAGTGATTTCTACAGATTCTGCCGTCAAAATCTGCCCATCTTATTTCTTACGCCAATTTGGTACTGGATGAGAGAACAGAGCTCTACTGGGCAATCGAATTGAGGGCATACGCAAAACGTGACTGAAGCGAAGTTGATGGAGCCTTGTTTTTCTAACGAGGAGCACTCGTTGACAAATCAAAAAATACGTCTACGGATGTGAACGTTGGTTATTCGTTGTTGGTAACCATGGTCTATGCTTCTCAAACAACGATGGTTGAATGCCTATATGCGTCTAAAGTCACCAAATCTAAGATACAAAGTTTCAATAGCGTATAGTAAAACTGTGAGTAAAGACGCATTGCAAACACGACCTTTAAAGCAGAGTGAAATACTCGCGTTTCTCCATAAATGGCAAAGGTTCAACAAAGCTACTCTAGCTTTCGCGATTCTCATTCTCACCTGGTCAGAAATATTGCCTAAGTTATTGATAGAGCTCCTAAGATATGTAAACTTGTCAACTATGTCTAGATCTTCATCCCGGAGTGAGTGGTAGGTGATCCTGTAAAAGTATCTAACATGTAGAGGGTGCCAATTTCATACCGAGAGACGGAACGTCTGCTAATCTATTCAAGGTGGCCTGAGCAGCATCTCAATTATCGAATTATAGTACAATATAGTCTGCATAGTCAAGATCGGCTAGTTTACCGCCCGCGAGAACTTCAACACCTGTATTCTGAATGTGTGGAAGAGTGTCGTTCATAATAGCATCGATTACAACTTAAACAAAAATGGGAAAAGTGGACGGCCTTGACGAATACCACTGCTGGTTGTAAATTTTTACGTTGTCTCGTTGTAGACCTTAACGCGACCAGAAGCATTTTTGTAGAGAGCGCATATAATAGTAACATATTTTGTGGGCACACCAATTTTTCGACAATATATGGAATAAAAAATTGCGATCCACCGAGTCAAATATGCCATTTAAGTCTAGAAATACGGCTATAGTGAGACTGTGATTTAAACGTCTATGTTGAAGAACTTGCCTTAACGTAAAAATATTATCTATAAAACCTTGTCCTTAGTGGAATCCGGCCTGTTCTTCTGTAGTGTCATTCACGTAAAGAGCTAAGACGACGTAGGATAGTCAAAGCAAATAAACTAGACACGACTGGAGACAAGCTTATAGATCGATGATTATCTTACGAAATACGATTGCCTTTTGTAAGGATAGGAATAATGGTCGACTCATTCCAATCAAGTGGTACGGTCTCCTAATTCCAGATAGTACGAAAGAGTTTACTCAACGCTCCCGAAATTATATCGCTACCATCCTTAATCCCGAAAGCAAATCATCAGGGCGTGCGGCTTTGCGACATGTAAGAGATTGGATTGCATCCCGTATTTCTAACTCTGATGGATCCTCGAGACTAACATTCCACACTGTTAATACAGTAATTGTTTCGGGAATCAGAACTGACACGGGTGCCCAAGAAAATTGATCTTTGAAGTAGTCAGCCCACCAAACAAGAAGATTCACTTTATCAGTTATTAACTACTGTTTTTATACTCTACTCACAAAGCCACCGAAACAATTCCGATAAATGGTCAGAACCGCAATAAATATAAACAAGCGCTTTCACGGGAGAACAGAATTCTTCACGATATATGTGATTGTCACGTATCATCATACATTTCCTAACCTAGAGATCACTATATGAATAACGTGAAGTAACTGCGTAACATCCAAAATGAAATATAGAATTTTTTTCGGCATTTAAGTTAAAAGTTGAAATGAAATGTACTATGCAAGAAAACGAAAACCCATGTTTTATAATAAGAGCCACAAATATTTCGTAAATTCACAGATTAGATAATAAATTTTCTGAACCGCTGCATACGTAAAAGTTTGAGAAATAAACAACATAAGGTCAATTAATTAACAATTAAATGTAAGGCACATCACAATAAATTACTTTGTCGATTGAACTGCAGGCGCCGGGGCACTCATCGGCAACATGCCAGGCCTTAGTCCGGATAAACTTGAAGTACCGACACCACTAGTGCCACTAACTCCATGTGTAGAAGCCACACTTGAATACATACCCCCGATCAACTCGGTACGACCAACGTCTAAACTGCCAATACCACTGAAAAATAACGAAAATTTAATTACTGCAATGATAAAATTATTAAATTGTTTAAAACAGCATTAATTGCATGAGTGTTGATAATTCGGTGTGAAGTTTGCGAACATCAAATAAAAACCAATCTTCGCGTATCTACCGAGGTGCAGAACGTAGCAAAACCACCGTCAGCTATACGTACAGACTCGGTATATATATTATATAGTGTGAGTTAGCATTGAAGTCGTATTGTCGTTGACTTCAGATTATGTTAGCTTCACTATTACAGGTTTACGCATTCGTCTAGGAGATTGTACCGTCCTATTATCCCACATTCTTCGACAAAATATATAGTGGTTAAAGGGCGTAATACCGGCTCCTACTGATGAGTCGCCAGTAAGCACGAAACGAATGTGCATGAGATTATACTTTCCGTTCATGCTGCCTTTGGTTTATCCTTCTGGTCACAACTGAACTAATTTGTTACTAGGTTCGCAAAACCTAATACATACTTGCATATATATTAGTTCTTCGCAACAAACAGTATTTAACTGTAATATATTGAATTGAATGATGTCATGCTTACGCGAAATGTGATAGCTGATATCGATGAAGGCCAGAGTGTATGGTTTAACTGGAGTAACAGGTGTTCGGAAATTGTTGTAATTCACAATTTGGGTGAACTTTAGCATAAATTTATATCCATCAGGTTGGTATCATGTACCGACTCGGAAACCATAGTGTTAGTATCCGGTACTCATCGATTTCAAAAAAGGTATCAGTTACTAACACAATAGCCATAGTGTTAGTATCCTTTACAGACTCGGTATATATATTATATAGTGTGAGTTAGCATTGAAGTCGTATTGTCGTTGACTTAGATTATGTTAGCTTCACTATTACAGGTTTACACATTCGTCTAGGAGATTGTACCGTCCTATTATTCCACATTCTTCTACCAAATATATAGTGGTTAAAGGGCGTAATACCGGCTCCTACTGATGAGTCGCCAGTAAGCACGAAACGAATGTGCATGAGATTATACTTTCCGTTCATGCTGCCTTTGGTTTATCCTTCTGGTCACAACTGAACTAATTTGTTACTAGGTTCGCAACACCTAATACATACTTGCACACTACCATTTCAACTAGTTGCACAAAATAGCAAATCTACTATCATACTGACAGAAGTTTTGCTGTTATTTGACTAGACAAAAATGAAATTTTTGATTATCTAAATATTGCAATAAGGAAAGGAAACAGAACAAAGTTTTCTACACGAGAAATCGCGAGCATTCTGTTGTACATACAATTAAGAAAGATTCTACACATCTTCCGCATAACTTCCCAAGGATCCCGTTAACTGAGCCCTTTGTAGTAAAACATCCACTGGCGGAACCGATATGTGCATTGCAACATGACCGCTTCTAATTCGAGGCTTTAGCTCATAAATCTTGCAATTGTCTAATTTTCCTGTCAACTTGTCAACCCCGTTAAGAGTTCGCATAAATATCTTATCAAGTAATATTGGCGCCAGTTTAGAATTTCAATGTAATATACATTTAAAAAATAAAAGAGCTAATCGACTT
Source organism: Eudiplozoon nipponicum (assembly GCA_029291075.1). Classification (NCBI taxonomy): domain Eukaryota; kingdom Metazoa; phylum Platyhelminthes; class Monogenea; order Mazocraeidea; family Diplozoidae; genus Eudiplozoon; species Eudiplozoon nipponicum. The sequence continues at coordinate 86,476 of JAQBSW010002565.1, read as the reverse complement.
CGTTTTACACACAACGCTATTATACAAAGCTTAAACATACGCAAGTCCAGAAGCAGAAGGCTTGCCAGCAAGCGAGTGGCGAGATTGATGATGTCCTTGTGAGTGATGACCATGACTACTCTGATGAAATCGACTACTGTGCCTACGCTTTATTGATGCCTGTTCTGACAGTTCTCGTGAGCGAACCAGCTTGAAGTTATACGTGCACACCCAGCAAAGTATTTTGTTGTCCACTTTCTTTCTACTCTCCTTTGCGTCAAAAATAAACAAATAAAATAGCGATAATATAGACATAGAATAAATTTTTTAAGCACAACTCGCGGTATGCCTTAACAGGCTAACAAAACAGCATCTATAACTCACACCTGAAAGTTGGATGGCTTAAACTGAGTACCTTTATTACACACATGTGCAAGCAAACAACGTCGATAACAAAAGATAAAATAATAATATAATCACAAAATTAATAAGAGCAGCAGATTACAACATTTTTAACCATCTGATCAGTACGATTCCGAATGCCTATCCCTCAAACATTGATTGGATGATTCCACAGAGGCCAGAATAGTTAAATATACTATATATATATATATCCGTCGTAAAGACCATCCCCTCCTCAACGTGGTACGACGGTGTCAACCATGTTTCGATGATCGATCGTACATGGGCTAACGGGGCTATGGCGGTGGTGTCACCAGGGCGTGGTGGATTTCCGACCGGCAATCGGATCTCCTATAAAATACCACATGAGCCCGACGACGGCACCATGACTCGGCGTGTGTTCCCCGCCACAAAAGGGGACAACAGCCACAGGATTACATGGACTCCTGGACAGTACCCCGTACTTCCGAATGGCGAATGAGCTCTCAACAGCCACCGGCAACCATACTATTTACTGCTGCCTTGCAGACTGCGCTTGGATGTGCAAAGGATAGAGGTGCGTCCTCGATCAAAAAGACGAGTGGTGAGGGGACACCACTTGTACCAAATTCCCAAGAAACTCCATGAAAATGTCACAATCTATGAATACCGTTCATGCTACGGCGTCCCCGGCAAGCGACGCGCCCTGTGCTCCCCCAGAGGCTAGGGTGTCAAGTGAAAAGCTATCTGGTTTTATCAGCGCGAAAACACCTATTTATTTCGGGTGTTGGAATGTTCGAACATTGCTTGATATCGGCAGCCAAGCAATCACGGCCAAATCTTTATATGACTACCAGATTGAAGTTGCATGCCTGTCTGAAGTCCGACTGCCCGGCACGGGATCAACGAAGATAAAAGTACCGTCGGCAGAATCAACATACTTGATGCATCACAGCGGACCAGTTGACGGGTCCGGACAACACGGTGTAGCCATTTTACTTGGTCCTACAGCGCAGAGAGCCATGCTGGCTTGGAATCCTGTATCACCGAGGATCGCAACGGTCCGACTGAGAGGGAAACCTTTTAACATCACAGTCGTAGCCGTCTACGCACCAACCCTCGCAGCTGATTCAGATGTGAAAGATGAGTTCTACGACCAATTGCAAGAGACCATCAACGGAATTTCCAGAGGCGACATACTGTTTGTTGCTGGTGACTGGAACGCACGAACAGGACCTTCTGACTCATCCACCAGACACATACTGGGAAAGTTTGGTCTAGGTGAGCGCTGCGAGAACGGAGCAGCGACTTATCAGCTTTGCAGAAGTCAACCATATGTGCGTTACCAATACGCGTTTCCAACACCCTCGGAAGCATTTGCTCACCTGGTATTCAAACGATGGTCACACAGCCAATCAGATCGACTACATTCTGGTACGGTCGCGTTGGATGTCTTCTGTCGAAGATTGCAGGTCATACCGAGGAGCTGAAACTGGCAGCCGAGGAGGGTCCGACCACACTCTAGTACGTGCCAAATTGAGGCTTCATCTCAAGTCCCGACGGCGCCGTCAACCTACGAAACGCCTGAATGTTGCTGCCCTAACGGACCCATCCCGTTGTACAGCGCTATCTGCCTCAATCACTGCAAAGTTGACTGCCGCTGACGGTGGAACTCATGCCGTAGATAAAACCAATGTGGAGCATCAATGGAATAACTTGAAACTCTCTACTCAGCAAGCTGCGCTTGAAACGCTCGGAACCATCAAAAGTCACCATAAAGACTGGATCTCTGAACGCACGATGCGGGCGTCACAAAAAGCAAGAGATGCCCGGATGAATAACGCGCCTAATTATCGCCACCTGAGACGTGAAACCACGAGGTCTGCTCGGGCTGACCGTAAGCAGTACTGGGATGAAATGGCTTCCGCCATGGAATCGGCTGCAAACGTCGGTGATTTCGGGGGTCTCTTCCGTCTTATACGTAAAGCATCCGGTAAGCGCAATGCAGAGACAATTCTACGCAGCGCAACAGGAGACTTGATTTCTGATGTCAATGGCAAAATCGCAAGATGGGTTGAACATTTTTCGCAGTTATTGAACCGACCATACAGTGGCCGCTCCCCACCGCAACCACCTGCAACATCTACACCCAGCTACGATGTGGACTGCTCTTCCCCAACTGAGGTTGAGATCGCTACGACCATCCAGCGCATGAAGAGCAAGAAATCCCCCGGTGAAGATGGAATTCCTGCAGAGATCTACAAGGCCTGTATAGGCGCACTACTGCCATCAATCCATCGACTGTTCTCTTCTATCTGGGAACAAGAAGCATGCCCGTCAGACTTCGGAATGTCAATCCTGCTACCGTTTCCCAAAAAGGGTGATAGATCAAGGTGCGAAAACTACCGTGGTATCAGTCTTCTCAACACCGCATCCAAGCTGTTGGCGTCGATTCTATTGAACCACTTCTGTAATGAGCGGCATGTCCGTACCCGTCCCAATCAGGGTGGATTCCGCCCAGGCAAAGGCTGTGTTGATCAGATCTTTACATTACGGCGAGTTTTAGAACATCGCAACGAATTTCAACAACCAACCGTCGCTTGTTTTATTGACTTCCGAGCTGCTTTTGACTCTGTTGATCGCGACTCCCTATGGAGCATCATGCTGCTCGACGGTATGCCCATAAAACTCGTCAATCTGATCAAGGCCTACTATGCAGCCACCAAAGCCAGAGTACGTGTTTACGGAGAAGAATCGGATGAATTCAGTCTGCACACAGGGGTTCGACAAGGATGTCCCTTGTCACCCATATTGTTCAATTATGCGGTTGACTGGATTCTGAGCAACGCGCTAACTGAGTTCCGAGGCGTTCAAGTATCAAATAACCTATGGCTGACGGATGTTGATTACGCAGACGATGTTGTTCTCCTTGCTGACAGCTTTGGGAGCATGCAAGCCGTTTTGGATCAAGTGGCCCAGTTTTCATCAGCCGTTGGTCTAGAAATCAATGCCGACAAAACGAAAGCCTTCGCCATCGGTGTATCTTCATCTGATGAGCAGCTCACGGTGTACGACAGCCCAATCGAAACAGTCGACGATTTTACGTACCTTGGCTCAAAAATACTTCCAACTGGTCAAGCAAAGAATGAAGTCCGAACACGCATCGACCGTGCCAGACTTGCTTTCTTACAATTGAAGAACTCACTTTGGAGAAGAAGTGAAATCAGCCTCAAAACGAAAATCCGAGTCTACCAGGCTACTGTTCGCCCTGTGCTACTGTATGGCTGTGAGACTTGGCCATTACGTTCTGAGGACTCCAAAAAGCTCGAAGTATTCGACCATTGGTGCCTTAGGTACATCACAAAGACAAAATGGATGGACCGAGTGTCGAACGCATCTGTTCGTCACCAATGCGGTGACATCATGCAACTATCCATCTGGATCCAACATCGTCGACTTCAATGGTTCGATCGATCGTACATGGGCTAACGGGGCTATGGTGGTGGTGTCACCAGGGCGTGGTGGATCTCCGACCGGCAATCGGATCTCCTATAAAATACCACATGAGCCCGACGACGGCACCATGACTCGGCGTGTGTTCCCCGCCACAAAAGGGACAACAGCCACAGGATTACATGGACTCCTGGACAGTACCCCGTACTTCCGAATGGCGAATGAGCTATCAACAGCCACCGGCAACCATGCGACTTACTGCTGCCTTGCAGCCTGCGCTTGGATGTGCAAAGGCTAGAGGTGCGTCCTCGATCAAAAAGCCGAGTGGTGAGGGGACACCACTTGTACCAAATTCCCAAGAAACTCCATGAAATGATATCAATGGAGCCGGCTTATCCTCCAAAAGGAGTCAGCCGCAGTAAAGCAGTAAAGTAAAAGACCAAAGAAGCTCAAAGGATTGGACAAAGTATATCATCAAAAAGTGTATACAGTAACTGCAGATTCACGCCTTGAGCAGCAACTCAGACATCTCTCAGAGAGATTTCTTACCGTAGAGAATAAATTAAGTACCCTTCGAAGAGATGTAGGTTGGATAGAACCCGAGGGAAAGTTCCAATAGAGGTAGGGTGAATTCTCGGGGTCAAAGTTCAACTTCCAAGCATCGGAGAGGCGAATCGCATGAGGGTGTGCAAGGACCACGCGAGTGGTGCATTTCGCATCGTAAATACGCCGTTTGGAAAGTGTCAGCGGGAAGGATGCACGTTTCCAAGGTTTGGTCGTCCCCGATGGAAAGGAAGTACTCTTCCTGTGGCCTTGTGTAAGCCACGGGAAATCTAGTGGAACCCTCGCTAGTAGGAGCCGTAGGGGGGTTGCGCATGCAAGACTCCAAGGTATGCATATTCGAGGCATCCTAAAATCATCGAAGTTAAGTTTGGTAGCTTCCATAGAAAAAACTCGCAGTAATACAGTCCGTAAGTCTGTTAGATTTCGACTGGAAGGTAATCTCAAAGAGGTTGCTGGTTATAGCAAGTTCGTTATAACAGATGAACTTAGCGGGTTAAACTTTTTAATAGACACGGGTGCAGAGATGAGCATAGTTCAATCCGATGTGGTGGAAATGGATATCCCTACAGTCGATTGTCAACTATGGGCTGCCAATGGAAGTCCAATTGAGGTTAGGGGAGTTAAAGAATTGTCAGTGACATTGGGGCAGAAATCGCCATATATGTGGAATTTTCTGGTCGCTGATATAAAGGATAACATAATTGGGTTGGATTTTTAATCCATTTTAATCTCGTTTTAGATCCCAAATCTAGGACTATAGGACAAGTCACTGGGATAGTGACTTATGCTGACACTGGGACCTCAGTAGTTCGGTCAGTAAGACTACCCCGACCCAACGTCGCCGATGACTTGGTGGATGTCATCGAGAAACACCTGGCTGTGTTTCTACCATTCAATGCTAAGCGCAAGGGTTTAAAGACAGGCATAGAACACCAAATCGAATTGGTGGAACCACTACCCTATTCAACGAAGGCTCAACCGTTAGCACAACATAAGCAGCAGGTTGCAATTGAAGAATTCAAACAGTTGAAGGAAGGAGGAATTTGTAATCGGTCAAATTCCAACTTTGCATCTCCATTAGTGGTAGTTCTCAAACCTGAAACAAGTCAACGGAGGGTTTGTGGTAACTATCGTCTATTAAACTCGGTAACGAAAGGCGATTCGTATCCACTACTGAACCAGAGTACTTTGCTCAAGGATATAATGGGATATGAGGTTTATACTATGTTAGAACTACAGAAAGCGTACTATCAAGTACCACTGGAGGTAGAATCTATACCGCTCACCGCAGTGCGATTTCCTAGAGATGAATCGAATGAATTCTTATGTATGCCTTTTGGTTTAAAGAATGCAAGTCAGAAATTCCAGCGTCTGACGGAGGAAGTCCTTCATGTCTGTCCATTTACAAGAGTGTATATAGATATAATTATATAGTCAATCTAGGGAGGGACACCGGGAGCACTTGGACGTCGTTTTATCTAAGCTGGAACAGAGCAGGATGGGTTGCTCTACTGTAAAATTTCGTGGACACACCATTTCCAAGGATGGAATCAAACCCTTGGAAGATAAAGTCCAAGCAATCAAGGATGTGCCAGAACTCATAACTGTACGTCAATTGCGTAGATTTTTGAGAATGATAAGCTATTATCGTCGTTTTATACCAGGTTTGGCAGGAATTTTGGGGTCGCTAACTCGACATTTAGTTTGTGAACGGAGAATGATCAAGAAGTACTAGTCTATTAGATTTAGTCAAGACGACAAGGAGAAATTCCAGAAGGCCAAAGATTTGTAACGCCAAATTACCACATTAGCACCGGTGGATTGGACTAAGCCGTTTGAACTGGACACAGATGCATTCAATGTAGCCATAGGAGCAGTGCTACATCAGGGGGATAGTGATATAGCCAAGCCGATAGGATTCTATTGTCGGAAACTCCAAGATCGCGAGAAGCGATATGACACGCATGGAAAGGAGTTACTAGCGGTTTATTCTGCAGTGCTGCATTTTGAACACTACCTCGATGGACATCAAGTTACGATATTAACTGATCATAAACCGTTGATAAGTATCCCAGAGAAAACGAATAGGCTTGATTATTCTCGGCGGGTGAATTCACAAATCACCCGACTCACAGAATTTGATTTTACCATTACTCATATCTCAGGAAAAGAGAATGTGGTGACAGATACTCTCAGTAGACCAGACATATCAGATGAAGATATGATTCGTTCGGAGTCGCTCGATGCTGTTCTATCTTTTAATGATTTTGTCCAGCAATTGATGGAAGCACAAGTTGTTGATACTTTAGTAGCTGTGTTGAGAAAGAATTCCACATATACACGTAGAGATAAGTGGTTAATATTGTGAAATCTCAAGGTGCCTACCTAGACCGTTTTGTACCGTTAGAATTAAGGTATAAGGTAATACAACAGCTGTAAGAATTTGGTCATCCTTCCATTAAGGGAACTTTTAGGATGGTCACTGATAGATATGTATGGCCTAAGATATCGAAATACATAAGAGCTTGGGTAAGGATATGTGCCCAGTGTCAAATTTGTAAAGTTTGGCGCCAGACTAAAACTGAAAATAAAACAATTGGTATACCAGCGGTTCGTTTCATGCATGTACATATTGATACAGTCGAAATGCCCGAAATTTTTGACCAGTGTTTACTTACGACAGATGATCGTTTTATTCGTTAGTTTGAGGTAATAATCTTGAAGAACATGACAGCTCAAGAAGTCTTACCTATGTTCTTGCATAATTGTGAGTCGCGATATGGTGTATGAGTAAGGGTAAATACTGATCGTGTGGTCAGTTTATGTCTGAACTATTTATCAGATCATTAAATATTATGGGGATAGAAGTAAGACATACATATGCATACAATCCCAGAGCTAATGGGATGGTTAAGAGACTGCACAGGGAGCTGAAGGCAGCATTACGCTGCACTGGTGGATCTAGTTGGATACATGATTTTCCTATAGTCTTGTTGGCAAAGTGAAACAGATACAGAGCTCAGTTATGAACATCCATAGCAGAACTTGTTTATGGAGAGCCATTGAGATTACCTGGATATCTTCTAATAGTAGCTCCAAGTTGTCTCGATTGCGCCACTGGTTCAGTAGATTGGTTTGTTGGAACATTGAGAGATGAAAAGTCGTTTAGCTCCAACTAAAACTAGAAGTCCAAGGTCTAAATGTTATGTATCTTCAGATTTAAACCTGGCATCTCGTGTCTATATAACTAACGAGAACATACAGAATTGTCTGACTCTGTTCTATAAGGGGTCATTCAAAGTCAATCATATGACTGATAAAAATGCATTTATAGAAGTAAATGGCACAGTAGAGTTTGTAGCACTGGATCGCTGCATTCCACAGTTTACATGGACGGAGGAGGAGACTGAGGAACGGTATCCATCGAAGTATCAAGAAGCTGAGACGAGATGTGTTTCGAAAATGTGTGAGAAAACGGAAGAGCCAAATAAATAAGGGAAAGAAGTAAAGATTAAAACCAAGACGACTGGGGACAGAGAACAAGGCAATATGAAAGTGAAACCTAGTAGAGTACCAGCACATGTTGAAGCTCGATCTGGAAGAGTCATCAAGAAACCGAAGAATGAGGACTTCATAATGTATGAGTAAACATCTTAAACATGAGGGTGTATGTAGATGTTAATTAATTTATTGGACATCAATTAACTCCTTATGTAAAAATTTTATTTTTGGACACAATGTTATAGCTGGTGGCATAAAAAATGATGTTTTAGAAAATATTGTAGCTTGTTGGAAGTTTCTTTTGTTCATATTGTCGAAGTTTTTTACTTGTATTGGTGAATGTTTATAAGTTTTTCTGAGTTATTGAGTTGCATGCACGCTTTGATGAATGAAATTTGCATCCATCTATTGTTCTTAATACACATTATTGTGAAGGATCTCACATTTGCTTCAGTTAATAGACGTGAATATTTGTTTTCAAGGTCACCGCTGTGCCGTTCTGTCATCTTTGGATACCAGCGCATTTGGAGGAGCACGCTTATTGTTATAATATATAAATTGCAAGAAATATTATTCTAATATTATGGCTAGTTTATTAAATATTGAGGATAAAGAGCAATTAGGAATGTAGTTTAAAAGAAAGTTCACTACACAACTAAACACATAGTTCCGCATTATAACCAATTAATATTTAAAAAGCTACATACCTCATCTTTTAAGAAAGCTGAAAGTTGTCCACATGTCTGACAAGATCTAGGCTCACCAAACCTATTTCTGTAATGGAGGCAACGTTGGCACACTAAGGCATGGCCAAAAGCCATTTGTAAACGACAAATAGTACATTGGTGAGGATCACCATATCTCAATTGCATCGTATGGCACTTTGGGCAAATGGTACCTTCACTAAAAAAATAAAGTTAATTATTTACATAGAATGTTTAAAATCTGATTTACAGAATTCACACTGTTTGAATAATGAGTGATGCGGATTACATGACTAAAATTTTATCAAGTAATGTCAAACCTTGCACGTAGTTCCTGATTTTGACATTTCAGAATGAGGAAAGTTTTTAAAGCATTTCGTGCATGAAAATAGCGGCTGATCCATTCCAATTAGATAAATACGAGATAAGTCTGTATTACAAAATTCAAATAATAAAGATAATTATAAAGAAAATATCGTAATTAAATGTAGCATTTCTGTCAGAACTATAGAAGAAAAAGATGCTAAAATTATTATAAAAATTAATAGCGGAGTCAAATAATAATGACTTAAGTCAAAATTATGAAAATAACATATTTTTATTTTAACAAACATAAAACCTACATCGCAAATTTAAATTGTTAGCTTAGAGGCTAAGAAATTTATATATATTTTGTAAACGCCCCAGGCTTCAAGTAAATGCCGTACGACGTTACAAACTCGGTTAAGGTGCTCTGAATAGAGATTAGTTACTGATATGGGGGCCCTTAAGAGGGCCGGGTAATGCGTTCTCTTGAAGTCTTCAGCGTTGAAGATGTCCTAGAGCCTTGGGTGGACTCTGGTTGATTTGTTGCTCCCGTGGTTGAGCTGTGATCGCGTTGTGGATGGTGTCCTGCAGGTCCTGCACTCAATTGGCTCGTCTCTCCGGTATCCCGCAACAAGATGAGTGGGTACTGACAGCCGACAGAGCGCACACGTATTGACAACCGACAGAACGCACACGCGTGAAGCAGGTAGAAGGCAAATGCCACAACTGACTTGCATGGTAAATTACCGTGCTTAAATAGCATGCAATATGTGTACTTGCATACTATTGGTTAAACGTGGTTAAACGTGGTTAAACGGCAATTTGCTTTTTTCTCATTGGTGCAACGTAAATAAATTTGAATTTAATTTACGCAATATGTCGGCGATTGATTTGTGTCGTTACAACACTTTCCTCTCTGAAAAAAAAAAAAAATATTCCTCTCTGCGAGGCTAGATAAGAAATGCATGACAGAGTTCGAACCAAGTTAAGCAAAAATATGATGAACCATAAGTGCTGGGCTTAAATATGCTTGTTGGTTGCTTCAACAATGATATGATGCCAGGTAACCACTAGGAATTGCTACACAAATTGTTAGCTCTAGTGGACGGTCATAGCACGTGAGGCAAAAATAGAGCAATGTAAGTTTTTGGAGCCGCAGCGTGAAGATTTCGAGGTAAATCGCCTCTGAATTTGCCAGGTTTAAGTTAAAAACCTAAGCAGGTTGGATCGTTGTCAATGTGTTTGTATACGACCAAAGGAGCTAGAGTGCTCGACGTTGTAGTCATGACATTTGTAGAGTGGTCTTTGTGAAATAGATAAAGTTGAGATATGCATTGAAAGTGGCCTGTACCATGATATGAAGCTGATCACTACTTAGTGTTGCTACACAAAAGCGTTAGCTCTAAGTAGCTGGTCATACCAAAATAGGCAGTGTAATGTCATGTGTGAGAAATACATTATAATGTAAAATATATATACATTAAAATCAAAGATAATTGCATAAAATATGTACACGAACATTGCCTCAGAGATGGCATAATACCAAAGAACTGTTCACAAATGCTACACAATTGTTAGCTAAGAACAGGTGGTTATGCCACGTGAGACAATTACTAAAAATTAACGTAAAGTTTAAAAAAAAATTTTATAGTTAAATGTTAATGTTTAAAAAAAATTAATTACGCGTTATACAAAGCAGGTTGAGATTGTGGGCAGACGGAGCCTGAGACGTGTGTAGAAGGTTGAACGCTCTCAGGATCAGGTGGTTCGATAAACGGTTTTAACCTGTCTATGCTTACTGATGTCGGTGTAGCGCCTTGCATAATGATGAAGTATTTTGGCTGTTTTAGTAAAATCGGGTAAGGACCGCGATACTTGGGTTGTAGTGGTGCAACAGCAGTATTGTTGCGAACGAGTACTCTCTTGCAGCTGTGGAGCTGTGGGTGAACGAAGACTGGACGAGGCGTGTGTCTCGGCTGCTGTTCGGACATGTTACCGAAATGAAGTCGAAGGCGGGTAGCTTCGTTTTGTGGGGCATCTTGTGCCGGTAGTAGACGTGGGAGCTGACTAGGCAGGCGTAGATCCATGGCATACAAGAGATGTGACGCAGACGTTTTAATGGATTCACGAGTACGGGAACGCATGGCCAGCAGAACTAAAGGTAGTGCATCGACCCAGTTGCCATTAATGGACGAGGATGCTAAAGCTGCTTTGAATTTCACCGCGTTGTTCAGTTCGCAGGAGTGTTGGCGTTAGTGCAGGTTCACTGAGTGCCACGGAGTTGATAGTGAATGGTGACGGCGAAGGTGGTTGTAGAGAGACGTCTGGCCTAGACAGGGCATCTGCAATGAAGTTCTGTTTGCCCTTGACGTGAAAGACGTCAAATTGCCATTCGCTTAGACGAGAAAGCTGTCTTTCCACCCTGGCAGGGTACTTGGCGATAGATGAAGTTGCGTTTCGAAGTGCGCTAACTAGTGGTGCATGATCTGTGAAAACAACAAATCTGCTACTGCCAATGATGCTGATAAAATGGCGCACTGCGTCGTGGATGGCGAGAAGTTCTCGGTCGAAAGTGTCGTACCTCGTTTCTACTGGTTGGAGAGTACGCGAGTAGAAACTGATAGGCTTCCGAACCCCGTCGATCTCTTGTTCCAAAGTGGCTCCAATAGCGAATTCAGAAGCATCTGTCGTGAGTAGAAATGGCTTTTCGAAATCTGGATGCGTTAGCATTGTGGCATTTGCTAACGAGCTGATGGCAAGTCGAAGTAATTCCTCGTCTTCGGATGACCAAGCAATGATGGAATTCTTGCTAAGTCCTTTTCGGTTCCGCAGGTGCCTGCACAAAGGATAAAGTTGTTTTGAAAGGCCTGGAAGGAACTTGCGATAATAGTTTAGTACTCCCAGGATTTTCTGCAAATCGCTCAAAGTCCTTGGTGACTTCATATTCTTGATTGAATTCGTCTTTGACGGCAACGGTTGAATACCTTGGGCCGTGATACGATGCCCTAAGAAGTCGACGGATGAAGTTTCAATCTGCGTCTTGTCACAGTTGATCTTGAGTCCGTGGTTGGATAAGCGCGAGAGGACATTTCGTAGATGTTTCGCATGAGATTCTAGATCTGGACTGAATACCATAATGTCATCGAGATATGACATACAATAAGCAGAGTCGTCGCGAAGTATGTTGTCCATGAATCTTTGAAATGTCTGTGTAGCACACTTAAGTCCAAAAGGCATGTAAAGGTATTCGAAAAGGCCAAATGGAGTGATGACAGCAGTTTTCTCGATATCCTCTGGTGCTACCGGGATGTGATGGTAGGCTTGTCTAAGGTCAATTACTGAGAAGAAATTGCTGCCGTTGAGTTTTTCAAGTAATGTGTTGATATTTGGAATAGGATATGCATCAGATTTTGTCACTGAATTTAGCTTACGGTAGTCTCCACAGGCTCTGTACGATCCGTTTGATTTGAGACTAAGTGCAGTGGTGACGCCCATGAACTTTTTGATGGTCTGATGATTCCCTCTTCCAAAAGCCTTGAGAATTCTTCTTGTGCAGCTTTCAGCTTAGCAGGAGCCAGTGGTCGCTTCTTGAGTGCAATAGGTTGTCCTTCTGTGACGATGTGATGCATCGTGTTGGAGACTCGCAGATCGGATTTGTTAAGATCGAAAAGCGATTTGTATTTTCGAAGAGCTGCTGATATCTCTGCTGAATGATGCACTGGGGTTGGTTGAATGACCTGTAACTCCAAACGCTCGGAGGCAAGTGTCCAAAAGCTTTGTTCAAGTCCGGTGGAGGGGTCGATGATCTTTGATTGGCAAGATCAACAATGAGCCGAAATTTTAGAAGGAAATCAAGGCCTATTATATTATGTGAGACCTTGGCAATGATGAAGTGGTGGGAAAATTCACGTCGTAGACCTATGTTGAGTGTGCGGTATTGGCAGCCATAAGTTGGTATGGGCTCGCCTGTAGCTGTTGCGAGAAGAACGCCCAGCGACATCTCGGCCATTGAATCACCTTTGAGAACTGAGACTGCCGCATCTGTGTCTACGATGTACTCTTCGCCAGTTTTGAAATCAAGAAGGTGCAGAAGTTTGTTTGGCTGTTTGGCCGGGTCATGCAAACAAGTAGGCTGGTGATAGCGACCGGCATTGTCTGTTTGGTTCTCTATGTGAAAAATTCGGCGTGGACGAAAAGAGTCGACAGGGATGTCGGATTGTAGTTGGCTTCTTCCCTGTAGCGCCGTTGATGCCGTTGATGTGCAGAAAGTACGGTCTTCTACTTCCTGCGCCAGACGTTTCCCGATACTGATGCACCCTTGTGCCTGCGGTCTGTTGTCCTTTCCGTCAGCTGTGGAAATTGACACTCATTCGGAAATTCTTCGGAACGACAAAGACAAACTTGGCAAGCATAAAAAAACTTCTGGTGGTTATAACACCAGTTCTTTTGAGCATATTTATTAAATGATTGCGGAGATCTCGATCGCCGCCTACCATTATAATTTGACTTGGAAACGAATTTTGGTCGAGCATTCACATGATTTATCTCCGATTTGGTAATGGCCAGTCCTTCTAGAAGTTTGGCCATGTTCGCCACTGTTCTCTCTAAGGAGGAGATTCTATCATCTTGCGGAGGTGAAGAAAAGGATAATGGATTCACTTTGGGTTCCAAAACCCTATATTCTAACTCACATCTCTCAGATAAGTCATCTATAGAGAGAGTGTTGGGGAGCTGTCTGGCAAAGAGTTTTAATGTTTGGGGAAGATTGTTAATAAAAACAACCTTGGCCTCATGGTCAGAAATGTTGGTTTTATACCAGCGTTTCCGTAATTCCCTCAGTATTTCTATGGGGCCAAAATTTGGCATATCTAACTGCGCATATTTGTTTATTATCTGCTCAGTTTCCGTGGGTCCAAGCAAGGATTCTACCTCGTTTGTAGGCCCAAATGGGATTAGGTAGCTTCCTAATGGCCTCAAGCTTAGGATAAATCCGTCGCTGCAATTCAGAAGGTAGTTTAGCAAAAACCTTTGACAGTTTTTTGATGACTGTCATAATCAGGAAACGGGGAGAAAGCGGAGTCTACGCGCATAAAAATAACTCACTATCTCCATCCCAAACAGGAACATCAATATCTAAAATTGGACCTGATATTTTAACAATCTTACGGGATCTTAAAAGCATAAATTTATAAGCAATATGAAAATGTATATATAAATGTATAAATATATAACGAAACGCTTACCCACAAACAGCTTCCACTGTTGCTTGATATTGTCCAGTACAAAAAAACGAACAGAGGCCCCGATGGCCTTTGATGACAATGTATTATTATTTCAACACAGAACAGCGTCACTCCTTCCAAAATTGAAATTGTCCTGTAGGGAAGACGAACAGAGGCCCCGTTGGCCTTTAGTGCCAATGAATTATTATTTTCAACAGCAAGAATAACACACTGCTTCCAAAATTTGAAATTTTCCTTTAGGGAAGACGAACACCAAAATTCACGAATATATACCCAACAGAAAAACAGGATCAGGGTAAAGAAAACGCAAATGTTAGTCGATTCATCCCAAACAAATGAAGAAGAAAGTCAATTTATTTATACCCAAAAAAAATCAGATAAATAATCAATATCCTGGCGCGGTCGCCAATTTTGTAAACGCCCCGGCTTCAAGTAAATGCCGTACGACGTTACAAACTCGGTTAAGGTGCTCTGAATAGAGATTAGTTACTGATATGGGGGCCCTTAAGAGGGCCGGGTAATGCGTTCTCTTGAAGTTTTCAGCGTTGAAGATGTCCTAGAGCCTTGGGTGGACTCTGGTTGATTTGTTGCTCCCGTGGTTGAGCGGTGATCGTGTTGTGGATGGTGTCCTGCAGGTCCTGCACTCAATTGGCTCGTCTCTCCGGTATCCCGTAACAAGATGAGTAGATACTGACAGCCGACAGAGCGCACACGTATTGACAACCGACAGAACGTACCGCGTAAGCAGGTAGATGCAAATGCCACTATCCGGGACTTGCATGGTAAATTATCCGGCTTAAATAGTACGCACATGTGTACTTGCATACCATTGGTTAAACGTGGTTAAACGGTTAAACGGTAATTTGCTTTTTCATTGGTGCAACGTAAATAAATTGAATGACCACGCACACAATGGCGATTGATTTGAAGCCGTTACACTTGAAACGCCCCGGTCGGGTAAATGCCGTACGACGTTACAAACTCGGTTAAGGTGCCCTGAATAGAGATTAGTTACTGATATGGGGGCCCTTAAGAGGGTCTTGGCGGCGTTCTGCGTAAGTTATATATATGTAAGTTGATGTTCTGTTCCTTGGGTGGACTCTGGTTGTGATTCCTGCTGTTGTTATCATGTGTGTTGAAGTTCTGCTTTAATTGGCTCGTCTTGCTGGCTGAAGTGCAACACGGTGAGTCACGAATGTTGCCAATTGTTGGTGAAACGAATCAATATCCAGCGTAGGTATTGACAGCCGACAGCACGCACATGTGTAACACGAGGCAGAACGTAGATACGACCAACTGACTTGCATGGTAAATTACCGTGCTTAAATAGCATGCAATATGTGTACTTGCATACTATTGGTTAAACGTGGTTAAACGTGGTTAAACGGCAATTTGCTTTTTTCTCATTGGTGCAACGTAAATAAATTTGAATTTAATTTACGCAATATGTCGGCGATTGATTTGTGTCGTTACAACACTTTCCTCTCTGAAAAAAAAGGAAAAAAAATTCCTCTCTGCGAGGCTAGATAAGAAATGCATGACAGAGTTCGAACCAAGTTAAGCAAAATATGATGAACCATAAGTGCTGGGCTTAAATAGGCTTGTTGGTTGCTTCAACAATGATATGATGCCAGGTAACCACTAGGAATTGCTACACAAATTGTTAGCTCTAGTGGTCGGTCATACCACGTGAGGCAAAATAGAGCAGTGTAAGTTTGGGGAGCCGCAGCGTGAAGATTTCGAGGTAAATCGCCTCTGAATTTGCCAGGTTTAAGTTAAAACCTAAGCAGGTTGGATCGTTGTCAATGTGTTTGTATACGACCAAAGGAGCTAGAGTGCTCGACGTTGTGGTCATGACATTTGTAGAGTGGTCTTTGTGCAATTGATAAAGTTGAGATATGCATTGAAAGTGGCCTGTACCATGATATGAAGCTGATCACTACTTAGTATTGCTACACGAAAGCGTTAGCTCTAAGTAGCTGGTCATACCAAAATAGGCAGTGTGATGTCATGTGTGGGAAATACATTATAATGTAAAAATATATACATTAAAATCAAAGGTAACTGCATAAAAATATGTACACGAACATTGCCTCAGAGATGGCATAATACCAAAGAACTGTTCAAGAATGCTACACAATTGTTAGCTAAGAACAGCTGGTTATGCCACGTGAGACAAATACGAAAAATAACGAAAGGTTAAAAAAAATTTTGATAGTTTATGTTAATGTTTTAAAAAAAAATTAATTACGCGTTATACAAAGCAGGTTATTGAGATTGTGGGCAGTCGGAGCCTGAGACGTGTGTTGAAGGTTGAACGCTCTCAGGATCAGGTGGTTCGATAAACGGTTTTAACCTGTCTATGCTTACTGATGTCGGTGTAGCGCCCTGCATAATGATGAAGTATTTTGGTTGTTTTAGTAAAATCGGGTAAGGACCGCGATACTTGGGTTGTAGTGGTGCAACAGCATTATTGTTGCGAACGAGTACTCTCTTGCAGCTGTGGAGCTGTGGGTGAACGAAGACTGGACGAGGCGTGTGTCTCGGCTGCTGTTCAGACATGTTACCGAAATGAAGTCGAAGGTGGGTAGCTTCGTCTTGTGGGTCATCTTGTGCCGGTAGTAGACGTGGGAGCTGACTAGGCAGGCGTAGATCCATGCCATACAAGAGTTGTGACGCAGACGTTTTAATGGATTCTCGAGTACGAGAACGCATGGCCAGCAGAACTAAAGGTAGCGCATCGACCCAGTTGCCATTAATGGACGAGGATGCTAAAGCTGCTTTGAGTTCCCTATGCATTCTCTCTACCATGCCATTAGCTTGGGGATGGTAGGCAGTCGTCTGGCGTAAGATGCATCCCATGTACCGCAAGGTGGTTTTGAAACGATCAGATGAGAAGCAGGTGCCTCTGTCCGTGATGACCTCATTGGGAACACCGTAATTGGATATCCATGCAGAGATAAAACCGTTAGTTACTTCGTCTGCAGAAATGGTGCCAAGAGGTAATGCCGCAGGCCACCGTGTAAATCTATCGATCATAGTTAGAAGGTAGCTGAAACCTTGAACCTTTGTCAGATGAACTATGTCGATGTGGACGATGGCTAGGCGAGAAGTAGACCGGAAATGTTGCAACCTAGAACGAGTGTGTCGTGTGATCTTGTTTTTCTGACAAATTGCACACTCTGAGACCCATCGTTTAACATTCTGCCTAAGTCTGTGACCCCAGAAACGATCTGTAAGAAGTCAGACAGTCGCTTGGCTTCCTGGGTGAGAAATTGAGTGAATTGAATCGAAAACCTTTCTCTGAAGGCTGGTCGGCAGAACTGGCTTGTTGGGCTGCGTACCCGTGAAGTAAACAATTGGTAAGCCTTCCCACAGACGGCATATGAACTTGGTTGGGTGACGGGCTATTGATCTTTGAATGTGAATGTCACCGCGTTGTTCAGTTCGCAGGAGAGTTGGCGTTAGTGCAGGTTCACTGAGTGCCACGGAGTTGACAGTGAATGGTGACGGCGAAGGTGGTTGTAGAGAGACGTCTGGCCTGGACAGGGCATCTGCAATGAAGTTCTGTTTGCCCTTGACGTGAAAGACGTCAAATTGCCATTCGCTTAGACGAGAAAGCTGTCTTTCCACTCTGGCAGGGTACTTGGCGATAGATGAAGTTGCGTTTCGAAGTGCGCTAACTAGTGGTGCATGATCTGTGAAAACAACAAATCTGCTACTGCCAATGATGCTGATAAAATGGCGCACTGCGTCGTGGATGGCGAGAAGTTCTCGGCCGAAAGTGTCGTACCTCGTTTCTACTGGTTGGAGAGTACGCGAGTAGAAACTGATAGGCTTCCGAACTCCGTCGATCTCTTGTTCCAAAGTGGCTCCAATAGCGAATTCAGAAGCATCTGTCGTGAGTAGAAATGGCTTTTCGAAATCTGGATGCGTTAGCATTGTGGCATTTGCTAACGAGTTGATGGCAAGTTGAAGTAATTCCTCGTCTTCGGATGACCAAGCAATGATGGAATTCTTGCTAAGTCCTTTTCGGTTCCGCAGGTGCCTGCACAAAGGATAAAGTTGTTTTGAAAGTCCTGGAAGGAACTTGCGATAATAGTTTAGTACTCCCAGGATTTTCTGCAAATCGCTCAAAGTCCTTGGTGACTTGATATTCTTGATTGAATTCGTCTTTGACGGCAACGGTTGAATACCTTGGGCCGTGATACGATGCCCTAAGAAGTCGACGGATGAAGTTGCAATCTGCGTCTTGTCACAGTTGATCTTGAGTCCGTAGTTGGATAAGCGTGAGAGGACATTTCGTAGATGTTTCGCATGAGATTCTAGATCTGGACTGAATACCATAATGTCATCTAGATATGACATACAATAAGCAGAGTCGTCGCGAAGTATGTTGTCTATGAATCTTTGAAATGTCTGAGTAGCACACTTGAGTCCAAAAGGCATGTAAAGATATTCAAAAAGGCCAAATGGAGTGATGACTGCAGTTTTCTCGATATCCTCTGGTGCTACCGGTATGTGATGGTACGCTTGTCTGAGGTCAATCACTGAGAAGAAATTGCTGCCGTTGAGTTTTTCAAGTAAAGTGTTGATATTTGGAATAGGATATGCATCAGATTTTGTCACTGAATTTAGCTTACGGTAGTCTCCACAGGCTCTGTACGATCCGTTTGATTTTGAGACTAAGTGCAGTGGTGACGCCCATGAACTTTTCGATGGTCTGATGATTCCCTCTTCCAAAAGCCTTGAGAATTCTTCTTGGGCAGCTTTCAGCTTAGCAGGAGCCAGTGGTCGCTTCTTGAGTGCAATAGGTTGTCCTTCTGTGACGATATGATGCATCGTGTTGGAGACTCGTAGCTCTGACTTGTTAAGATCGAAAAGCGATTTGTATTTTCGAAGAGCTGCTGATATCTCTGCTGAATGATGCACTGGGGTTGGCTGAATGACCTGTAACTCCAAACGCTCGGAGGCAAGTGTCCAAAAATGTTTGTTCGAGTCCGGTGGAAGGGTCGATGATTTTTTGATTGGCAAGATCAACAATGAGCCGAAATTTTAGAAGGAAATCAAGGCCTATTATATTATGTGAGACCTTGGCAATGATGAAGTTGTGGGAAAATTCACGTCGTAGACCTATGTTGAGTGTGCGGTATTGGCAGCCATAAGTTGGTATGGGCTCGCCTGTAGCTGTTGCGAGAAGAACGCCTAGCGACATCTCGGCCATTGAATCACCTTTGAGAACTGAGACTGCCGCACCTGTGTCTACGATGTACTCTTCGCCAGTTTTGAAATCAAGAAGGTGCAGAAGTTCGTTGGGCTGTTTGGCCGGGTCATGCAAACAAGTAGGCTGGTGATTGCGACCGGCATTGTCTGTTTGGTTCTCTATGTGAAAAATTCGGCGTGGACGAAAAGAGTCGACAGGGATGTCGGATTGTAGTTGGCTTCTTCCCTGTAGCGCCGTTGATGCCGTTGATGTGCAGAAAGTACGGTCTTCTACTTCCTGCGCCAGACGTTTCCCGATACTGATGCACCCTTGTGCCTGCGGTCTGTTGTCCTCTCCGTCAGCTGTGGAAATTGACACTCATTCGGAAATTCTTCGGAACGACAAAGACAAACTTGGCAAGCATAAAAAACTTCTGGTGGTTATAACACCAGTTCTTTAGGGCATATTTATTAAATGATTGCGGAGATCTCGATCGCCGCCTACCATTATAATTTGACTTGGAAACGAATTTTGGTCGAGCATTCACATGATTTATCTCCGATTTGTTAATGGCCAGTCCTTCTAGAACTTTGGCCATGTTCGCCACTGTTCTCTCTAAGGAGGAGATTCTATCATCTTGCGGGGGTGAAGAAAAGGATGATGGATTCACTTTGGGTTCCAAAACCCTATATTCTAACTCACATATCTCAGATAAGTCATCTATAGAGAGAGAGTGTTGGGGAGCTGTCTGGCAAAGAGTTTTAATGTTTGGGAAGATTGTTAATAAAAACAACTTTAGCCTCATGGTCAGAAATGTTGGTTTTATACCAACGTTTCCGTAATTCCCTCAGTATTTCTATGGGGCCAAGATTTGGCATATCTAACTGCGCATATTTGTGTATTATCTGCTCAGTTTCAGTGGGTCCAAGCAAGGATTCTACCTCGTTTTGTAGGCCAAAAATGGGATTAGGTAGCTTCCTAATGGCCTCAAGCTTAGGATAAATCCGTCGCTGCAATTCAGAAGGTAGTTTAGCAAAAACCTTTGACAGTTTTTGATGACTGTCATAATCAGGAAACGGGGAGAAAGCGGAGTCTACGCGCATAAAGAATAGCTCACTATCTCCATCCCAAACAGGAACATCAATATCTAAAATTGGACCTGACATTTTAACAATCTTACGGGATCTTAAAAGCATAAATTTATAAGCAATACAAAAATGTATAAATATACTTTAACGAAACGCTTACCCACAAACAGCTTCCACAGTTGAATAAGCGCAGAACAAAAGCACGTTTTGTACGTAGGAAAGATGAACAGAGGCCCCGTCGGCCTTTGATGCCAATGTATTATTATTTTCATCAGTTGAATGAGCGCAGAACAGTACGTACGGTGCCGTTTTGTACGTAGGAAAGACGAACAGAGGCTCCGTTTATTATTATTATACCCCCCAAAAAAAATCACAAATCCACGAATATATATACCCAACAGAATTCCAGAAAACCACGATCACGGTAGAGAAAAACGCAAATGTTAATCGATTTTTATCCCAAATAGATGAAAAAAGGAAGTCAATTTTATTTATACCAAAAAAATCAGAACAATAATCAATATCCTGGCGCGGTCGCCAATTTTGTAAACGCCCCGGCTTCAAGTAAATGCCGTACGACGTTACAAACTCGGTTAAGGTGCTCTGAATAGAGATTAGTTACTGATATGGGGGCCCTTAAGAGGGCCTGGTAATGCGTTCTCTTGAAGTCTTCAGAGTTTGAAGATGTCCTAGAGCCTTGGGTGGACTCTGGTTGAGTTGTCGCTCCCGTGGTTGAGCTGTAATCGCGTTGTGGATAGTGTCCTGCAGGTCCTGCACTCAATTGGCTCGTCTCTCCGGTATCCCGCATCAAGATGAGTCACGGATGTAGTTAGTTGTTGGTGAAACTATAATATCACCAGCGTAGGTATTGACAGCCGACAGAGCGCACACGTATTGACAGCCGACAGAACGCACACGCGTGAAGCAGGTAGAAGGCAAATGCCACAACTGACTTACATGGTAAATTACCGTGCTTAAATAGCATGCAATATGTGTACTTGCATACTATTGGTTAAACGTGGTTAAACGGCAATTTGCTTTTTTCTCATTGGTGCAACGTAAATAAATCTGAATTTAATTTACGCAATATGTCGGCGATTGATTTGTGTCGTTACACTTTTTCTGATTGCTAAAATTATTGTCTCAAAATAGTTCACTTGAAACGTCGAAAGTTCCTTAAGGATTAAAATTTAATTGTAACGTCTAAGATTAATTCGCTGACATATTGTCAAAATGAAATTAAAATTATAATACGCTTTACCATCTTGAACGCAAAAAACAACCATTGACCAATTGCGTGCGACTTTGAATCTATATAAACACGATTCAATTACCACGTAACACACATTCTGCTCTTTTCGCAACATATGATTTCATTTGTCTTCTCTGCTTCACTGACTATCTACGCTGACACCTCTAATTTATAGGCCACGTATGTTAAAAAATATTATTCTTCATATATATTAAGTTTCTTCATGCATTTTGATGTTCTGTAAGACACTTTCAAACATGAATACCCTGAATTATATGATAGCTCAGTTTCCATCCGCCGGTCTCACACCTGATGACGCTAGACAATTCACTTTGGAAAGATGTGTTTCAGATTTGAGTAAAATTCTTGAAAGAATTATCATAGAAAAGACAAATGCTAATAGAACCACGGATCAACATCGTCTAAATCAGAATAAACGTCATTCGAGACCACCTCGATCATTCAGTCGATATTCTTCATAAGGTGGGTGCTTTAATCGCCAAAATTATTTTCATAACTGTCGAAATTGCCTGTATTGTTCGGAGAATTTACCAAACGGATGTCAGTTTCCTACCTTAGATGACCGCAATCAACAACATCACAGTTTCTGTTCTTCAGGTACAAATTTCCATGCACCTACAGCTGCAGTTTATGTTGACTCCTTTCATCAACTCAGAATATGCCATATAGGCATCAAAACTGATAATCTCATTTGCAATGACCTGACTATTTGTCTACATGACCCGGCCAAACAACTCAATGAACTTCTGCATCTCCTCGATTTCAAAATTGGCGAAGAAATCATCGTAAACACACGTGCAGCAGTTTCAGTTCTCACGGGTGATTGCATGGTCGAGATATCTCAAGGCGTTTTACTTGCAACAGCTAGAGGGAAGCCAATTCCTACTTATGGTTGCCGGCATCGTACACTCGTTATAGGTTCATGACGTGAATTTTCTCACAACTTCATCGTCGCCAAGGTCTCACACAACACAATAGGTCTTGATTTCCTGTTGAAATATCGGCTTATATTTGATCTTGCCAATCAAAAGATCATTAATCCCCTGAGCAAAGTTTTTGATCATTTGCCTCTAAGCCAACCCCAGGGCATCATTCAGCAGAGATATCAGCAGCTCTGCAAGAACACCAGTTGTGGTTCTATCTCAGCAAGTCAGAGCATCGAATATCCAACATGATGCACCATATCGTCACTACAGGACAATCTAGAGCATGCAAAAAGCGACCGCTACCCCTTGCTAAGTTAGAAGCTGCCCAGGAGGAGTTTGCA
The DNA here is from genome assembly GCA_029291075.1 of Eudiplozoon nipponicum. Lineage (NCBI taxonomy): Eukaryota > Metazoa > Platyhelminthes > Monogenea > Mazocraeidea > Diplozoidae > Eudiplozoon > Eudiplozoon nipponicum. Next base: position 63,514 of record JAQBSW010002565.1, on the reverse strand, counting down.
GGACTATTGGAAGAGGAAATATTCAGACCATCGAAAAGTTCACGGGCGTCATCACTGCTCTTAGTCTCCAAATAAAACGAATCGTACAGTGCCTGTGGAGATCATCACAAGTTAAATTCTGTGACCAAATCCGATGCACACCCTTCTCCCAATATAAACCTCTTACTTGAAAAACTCAGCAGTACCAAATACTTCACAGTGATTGACCTCAGATAAGCCTACCATCACATCCCGGTATCGCAGAATACCTCTACATGCCATTTGGTCTCAAGTGTTCTACTCCGACATTTCAAAGAGTCATGGACAAAATACTCCCGAACGACGCCACTTACTGTATGTCATATCTCGATGAAAATGATTTTTAATCTAGACCTAGAATCTCATGTCAAGCATTTGCGAAATATCCTCTCACACTTATTCAACCATGGACTCAAGATCAACTGTGGAAAGACACAGATTGCAACTACATCTTTGGATTTCCTAGGGAATCGTATTACGCACCAAGGTATTCAACCTTTGCCGTCGAAGGCAAATTTGATTAAGAGTATCAAGTCATCAAAGACTGTTAGTGAGCCGCTGAAAAATTTGGGAATTTATAACTACTACCCTAAGTTACTTCCCGGCCTATAAAGACAATTTTATCCGTTGTGTAGGCACCTGCGAAATAGAAAAGTACTTAGCAGTAACTCAATCATTTCTTGTTCGCTTGAAGACGAGGAATAATTTCGTCTCGCCATCAATTCGATAGCTAATGCTGCAATGCTAACGTATCAAGATTTCCAATGACCATCTTTACACAAAACAAATGCTTATAAGTTTGCTATTGCGGCCACGTTGGAACAGGAGATCGACGGAGTTCGGAAGCCTATCAGTTTTTACTCGCGTACTCTCCAACCAGTAGAAACTAGGTACGAAACTTTTGGTCGAGATCTCCTTGCCATCCGCGACGCCGTGCGCTACTTCATCAGCATCTTTGGCAGCATCAGATTTGTTGTTTTTACAGGTCATGCACCATTAGTTAGCGTACTTTGAAACGCGACTTCAACTGTCGCAAACTACCCGACCAGAATAGCAAGAAAGCTGTCACGTCTGAGCGCATGGCAATTCGACATCTTTTATGTCAAGGCCGAACAAAACCTCATTGCAGACGCACTTTCCAGAGCAGACGCCTCACTACAACCACCTTCGCCGTCGCCATTCACTATCAACTCTGTGAATTTCAGGGAAGCTGTGAACAGCACAGCACGGTGACACTCAAATTCAAAGATCAATAGTTCGTCACCCCACGCAGTTCGTATGCCGACTCGGGGAAGTTTTACCCATTGTTTACTTCACGGATACGCAGCCCAACAAGCCAGTCCCGACAAAAAACCTTCAGAGAAATGTTTTCGACCAAATTCAAAAATGCATAGGGAACTCAAAGCAGCTTTAGCATTCTCGTTCATTAATAGCACCTGGAGCGATGCATTACATTTAGTCCTACTTGCTATGCATTCCCATACACGTGAATCTATTAAAACATCTGCATCACAATTCTTGTATGGCATGGACCTACGCCTGCCTAATCAGATTTCAAATCTACTACCCGCAAAGTATGACCCACAAGTCGAAATTTCTCGCCTTCGACATCTTTTCGGTAACATGTCTGAAAAGCAGTCGATACATACTCCACGCCAAATCTTCGTTCACCCGCAGCTCCACAGCTACAAGAGAGTACTTATTCGTAACGATGCTGCTGTTGGACCACTACACCAAGAGTATCGCGGTCCTTATCCGATTTTGCTCAGACAGCCGAAGTACTACATTGTCATGCATGTCGAGACACCTACATCGGTGAGCATAGACAGGTTGAAACCGTTTATTTAACGTCTGATCCTGGCGCTATACAGCCTTTTACATGCGTCTCAGACTCTACCTGTCTAAAATCTCAACCTAAATATGATACTTTTTCGTTATACTAAGTATTAAATTGTTAAAATTTTGCTCACCACTCGCGCCATATGTTACGCGACGTGATCTCTATGAATCTACTTGATTTGTTACTTTTTCACACCCATTTGTCTCACGTGGTATAGGCAGCTGTTCTTAATTAACAATTATGTAGCATTTTTGAACGGTCCTTCGGTATTATGCCATCTCTGTGGCAATGTTCGAGTACACTTTTTGTCCTTACCATTTTATTTACATATATTTATTTTCATTGTACTGTTGCAATGTATGACTCACTCCTGAAATCACACTGCCTATTTTGGTATGACCAGCTACTTATAGCTAACGCCCTGTTTTGCTATACTAAGTAGTCATCGGCTTCATATCATTTTACAGGCCACTTTCACTGCGTATCTCAACTTAAACAGTTTTAACAGTGCACACTCTCTACGTATTTAAGGACCAAAACGTCTAGCACACACTAGCCCTTTAGTCGTATTCCAACTCGTTGACGGCGATCCAGCCTGCCGGGTTTTCTACTTAAACCTGGCAACTTAGTGGAATCCCACCTTGAAATTTTGAAGCTGCGGCTCTCAAAACCTCTTACAATACTCTATTTCGCGTCACACCGTATGACCGGCCACTACAACTGACAATTTGTTTAGCAATTAGTAGTGGATATTTGGCATCATATCATTGTTGAAGCAATAAACAAGTATGCACCAGCCCAGCATTACTGTAGATTTTCATATGCTATGGGCAGAATAATAACCATTTGGTTAATAGGGTTAGAACTCGGTCCTATGTTACCAATCAAGCCTCGCCGAGAAGATTTAAAGTTTTTGTATCATTTCTTTTTCTCAGAGAGGAAAATGATCTAACGGCTCAGATGAAATCACCGACAAATTGCTAAAATGAAATTCAAATTTCATTACGCGGTTACAAATAAAACAATCGGAATTTGCCGTTAGCCAATTGAGTGCGACCTGGCGAGTGCACAAATTTATAAGCACGGTGCATTTACCATGCAACAAACACTTTACAATTCTGTTCTGCGCGCTACGGGTAATTGTTGTTGCTCTCTCTACATGACTGTCTACCTACGCTGACTTCTGAACTTGTGTTTACCACGCTTTGTCATCTCGTCACTTACACTTCAGTCACGCTAATCAGCTTGTTGCTGCACAACTAGTCATATGTAATCGATTATCTATTAATCGGACTTCTAAATGTGCCAGCTACCACGGTATTGCGGCATATCTTCAACAAGACAATTCTGATACTTCAAACAACAACTCATCTATCTGGCTTCGAAAACTCTACTTATACCAGAACATCAACTCGAAGGAATACCAGCCGTTTAGCCAGAGCATTGAACAAGTGTCTAGAAGTAGTTCTAGACACTGCAACTCTAATTACATTTGTCGGTATTTGCCGTAGAACTCAATTCCGACTCTATTAAGGGCCACCCATGATAACAGTCTCTTATTATCTATTTATATGTTTCCTTATGTATTTCGTCGCACAGAATTTACACGCAACTGGGGAGTTTACACACTTTTTAGCTGCCTATTCATTTTGTTGGGCCTGTATTTTAGAAATATCTTTTTAAATAATTAATCAAAATCAAAATTTGTCGATAATATCTTTCGGATTTTTGACACATGAAAAGATATGCTTATCGTAGTTATTTGCTTAAATATTCTTTAATCGATTAGCATTTTCTGAATTAATTGGAGTATAACATATATATTTGATTTTGATATGAATGGTAGATTAATATTAAATAAGTTAAATAGCCACAAATTTGTGCATAGTTATATTTTACATGAGAAATCAGCTTCATCGAATAGTTTGTTACAACTATGCCAGTCTGGTTTCTTTTCGAAGTTACTTCCAAATTCGAGTGAGAAATATCTGACGGAGCTTGGGTCGAATAAGTTTTCTATTTATACTGGTTTCGATCCTTCGGCGTCGTCTCTGCAGCTAGGAAATCTAATACCTTTAGTTGGACTCTTGCGTTGTCATCGTGTAGGTTATGACGTCGTCGTTCTCGTTGGAGGAGCTACTGGTGTAATAGGTGATCCTAGTGGTAGATTAACAGCTCGTAGTCTTCATCCAGCACAGTTGATTAAAGAAAATTCGGCTAGTCTTTTAAAGAATCTTGAACATATATTACAGAATTATAGAACGCAGTTCAGTTCAACTGGATGTTATGAGGGCGAAATAAAAATTTTGGACAACGCTCATTGGTTTTCTGATTTGAATGCCATCGATTTTATATCCAATATATTTCATCATTTTAATATTGATGACTTATTTGATAAGGAGAGGTAATTTTCATTATTAGTACTATCAAAAATTAATTTTTCAGTATTATTTTATATTGGTAGCTTTCTGTGTGTGCTTTCTTCAGTCTATTTCCATCTCCATTATTAATCTATTCTCTAAGTTTCGAAGCGAGTTTTTCCTGAGCTTGATTATTTTACTTCGTCTTTTCTTGCAAAGATTACTTTAAATTTTGCTTTTTGGAAATAAAATTTCGAGACAATCTTTTAGGCCATTCATTTCGCTTATAGCAGCTTGACAAGGTGTATTTATATGGTCTATTTAACTAAAAGCTCATAATTTTATTCCGAATTGGTATATTTAGCACCATTATAGTTTTATCAAATAATTATATAACTCTTTGTTGGATATGTATTTAAAAAAATGTTTTATTGTTTAGTACAATCATTCGGCGAAACAGTGGTATTGCAATGAACCTAAAAGAGTTTGTGTATCCTGTACTTCAGGCTTACGATTTTCTACACCTTTATGACAATATGAATTGCAGAATACAGGTGAATTATTTTCTTAGTCATGAAATTATAATAATCTGTATTGGATATCCTACACTTAGGCTATATCATATATACTTTTCTAGAATATCCATTTTCGCTTACGTTATATTTTGTTATAGCATAAAAAATGCGTTCATAAATGAATGGAGACATAGCTATCTCGCACAGTAGGTACCACTAAGGCTATAAAGCAGAATTGACAAGGTCACTGCATTGTATTTTGTTTTATATCCGCTTCTTGATGTATTTTACTACATTCCCTGTGGATAGTGGGAGTACAGTGAAGAACGTCTATATGATCGTTTTTGTGATTAATTGGGCCTGGTCCAGATGGTGTTGTTCTAACTAGTGGTTTCAGTTATTCACTAGACTAACCTTAGTGGTCTACATACATTGATTTGTATGCGGACTTCTGAGACAGTGCCCCAGCCAGCGCAATTGGCATGCTTTCAATAGATGCAACGGGGCACGTAGAATAACGAGCAGATAGAACTAATAGGGTTAGTACTTTTGCATTTGATCTGACCTATCCACGAACGAAGTGACACTAGCACTCCTGCCGACTTATGTGGTGTTAATTTCATCAAAATGCCTCAGTGCTATTATCTTCTTAACGATACGTAACGCGCGAAAGAAGCAAACTATTCCAACCGAGCCAATATTTCAACCGGGATGGGCTACGTTGATCCAATTTATGCTTTCCGCCGCACTTTTATGAACTACTCATTATCGTTGATTTTCGGGTAAAAACTGCTTTCAGTTCCGTCACGTACAAGATATGAAGGTGAGCTATGGTTACTGAAGACTTGAAGCTTGTTATGTTGACACATTGGCCTGTCCTCGTACTATTAGGGGTTTCTGTGCTTTTTGTAATTCACACCACCGTTTGATAAGTACGTATCATTGTCAAAATTTGTCTGTTTCTATGCGTGCTTTTCTTAAGTCACGGTAACACTCCGAAAAAGAGATCAGTGATCATAACCATCTTTTTTACCTCAAATATGCTCACAATGCTGTATGCTTGGCAGAAAAGAAAGATAAGCTCCAGTGATCCATTCATTGTGTTCAGAAAGTGTACATCCGTTATGTTTTTGGACTGAACGCCTTGAAAACGGTATTTGTGGTAATTTTGGTGTGGGGCATAGTATCTTGCTAATCCACGCCTTCCTTCCATTCGTCAATAATTTTGTTTACCTTAGATCTCTGCTGATATTATCCGGCTTCTGCCGTTAAATTATGTAAAAAAAACTTGGACCGCCTGTCTTTGTCATTAATCATCAATTCCGAGATCTTCGAGTCGAATAATATTGTCAGTCCTCCTTGTTGCTGTGAATATTTGTAAGATAACCCACTATAGCTGCCAATACCTGGAGATTTATAAATGAATTTATTCGGTCGGGTTGGTTTAATTAAATTGCAGCTGAATTCCAAGAGGAATTACTCAAAAGCTGAACTTATGGAAAGACCAGTTCTATTTGTCTGCTATTTGGTGCAACATCAACAGGGAATTTTTCTCGAGAACGTTAATTTCTTAATTTAGGGCTCTATTTGAAAAGACCGCTTTAATATTCTGCTCGTATGGCTACCAGGGCAACTCTGTTCTATAGCTGGAAACAATCGTGTGTTAGATGTGTGTCAATAAATATTCAATTAGAAACACTAATAATAATACAATCTACATATCTTGTGCTGTTAGCTTATCACAATAAAACTTGAACAATTCGAAACAGAAGAAACATATGTACATTCCATAGCTAAAAAATCTAAGACCTGGCAATCATGATCCATTTATTAAATATTAACCAGATCTCATGAATTACTTAGTTATACACTGTGAGTCAACCATCCCCGCACACAGAATAGACAACTTAGTTGACCATAACCCGCTCGTACGAGTGCCGTAAATAGAAAAAAAATGAAACATAATGTCAGAATACAACTCACTAATTAACTCATGGAAATAAAGGAATATTATTCCTGATGAAATGTATTCGTTTTTTAATGTATTCACAAAATACATTTGGCCTATTTCCCCACAAATGTTGTTCGTAATTGGACAATTCCATTTTTTATAACCATAATATTTTGATTATGTTCAAAAGTAAAACTCCACGTACGTCATGCTTGTACATAGACTGATAACATTTAAAATTGTCAACTTCATCTTTTTGTAAGGAATATTGAAAATCAATCACAATACGCGTATTTAAACATGTAACCTTCTTGATTGATCTTTCTCGAAGCAACAAACAAACATTTCAATTGAATGCATATTTGGACAGCGAACTATATCAGCTTACTTTCTTTAAACTATTTCGTACCACTAAGCTTGCATAGTTGTATTTTCATTGAATTTTCAGCTAGGCGGTCATGATCAGCTGGGGAACATATCCCTGGGTATAGACATGCTGAGGCGTATGGATCGACGATATGCGTTTGGTCAGTATTACGCATCATTTAAAATGCAATTATTATCTTGTTTTTTACTATGATTTATTTTGCGTCTATTTGAATATATAGATATGTTGAAACCGCACTTGCTTCCAGTTGACACGAGATTAAGATAAAACGTGCGGCAGGATAGCTCAGTGGTTAGAGCACCAGATTCCGAAGCAGACGTGCCCAGGTTCGTATCCTGTCCGCGGCAAATTCTGGCCAGTACTTGATGAGTTCCTAATAAGGACGAAACCGGTCTACTGGATGAATTGCCTTTTCTACACTATACAATTCTTAGTTTATACTGACATATGTAAGTAATTAATGGGTCAGGTGTTTATATCACGACCGCAACCTTGATTATAATAATTGTTATCACCACCCGCGCAACCAATGTTCGTTTAATCACTGTACATTTGTTGTAACCAATCTCCTCTTCGTTATTCTAGCCTTTGTTTTGCGCAATTTAGACCACTACTTTTGTGCAATTTAGACCACTCCTTTTGCGTAACGTCATTTTACGTACGCTACGTAATTTCGTTTTAGTTGTGACTGTCTGTTTTTACTTTTGCTCTATACTGCGATAATTCTCTAACACTGTTGTGTACAACTTAAGTTAGACTGAATTGTGTGTAGCATGTGGTAAAGATGACTGCTAGTGAGTATATTTTTTAAATTATTTGATTTGTATACATGCGCCAATAACGATAACGGTCATTTTGAATTACTAGTTATTTCTATGCAAGTTCTCTGTCTTCATATAACTTTTGACACTGGTTTCTTTCGGATAGCTGTGACTGATGAGGGCTTGTGGATTTGTAGTCACAATGTTAACTGGAAATAATATCGCATTATTTCCTTGTTGTGCGGTGACAGATTCTTGCACAGGTGATGATGATACTGTTGATAGCCACGGTTTCGATCCTGATCCGGACTAACTTTGTGATGGATCGTTGATTACAGACATATTTTTAATTTTATTAATCTTGAGCCAGTTAAATTGGATATCACGCGACTGAAGTTTTTCTACGTTAAGTCCAGGCTCTTGCTGTTTAACTAAAATCAACTCATATATTGCTATTAGTCTATTTGGCTTTGTTCTATAAGGTGTTCAAAAGTGTTTCATCAGAAATGGCAATTAGTTTATACTGACAAATGTATGTATTTATATCAACATCACCGTCTTGATTAAGGTAATTGTTATCACCGACCGCGCATCCAATGTTCGTTTAGCCATACGAAGAAGACTAAATAGAGATGTATTATAAAGAAAATCGGGCTATTCTATAAATAAAATAAAAAATAAAATTTTGAAGATATAAATTAGTATTATTTTTGGCTCTGGTCTTTGGATTGTGAACATGTATATGGAATGAGTTGCATAACCAAGAATCTGACTCTGAAGAAAATGTTTCCTGGTTCGTGGCAAAATTTTGAGCAGTACATAGTATGGTTCGTCTATTACACCAACATCCTTGTCTTTATCAGTGCGTATTATATATACCTGCGTTTCTGTTCATATCTGCCATCATCATCATGCACAGGAATACTAATTTCATTAATAACTAATGTTTCTGTACTATATAACTATGAGAAAAATATCAAAATTACAAGCAACGTTTAAAAAGTAATAATAATGATTAATAAAAGTACATTTACCTAGGTAACAAAGAAGTGAGGAAAAGCAGCCTCGTAAACGCATTTAAATGTTGCCTTGTCAGTGCATGCTGTTCTGTGTATTTGAACTATTTCAGGGTTGAAGCCTGCTCGACTAAATTAGCATTTTACCAGTTTTAAAAAATTAGTGTTTGTAGGTTCCCAGTCAGCTGTTTATTCAGACTGCATTTCACATACTGCTACAAAATCATAATCGTCTTTAACTGAAGATGTATTCAATTATTTCGAGCCATTGATAGAACTCCCTCTGTTAGATGATCGATGTTTATTTGTGATAGGTTAAGCACATGTTTATCAATATCAGTCGGAATTAAATCACTATAACTCCAGGTGTTATGTCATTTTATAATTTCTTCAATATTTTGTTTTTTCTTGAAGCCTGAACTGGCGGTAATGCTCGCAAATGATAGGTAGTTTCCTTAATTCACTTCCTTTAAGTTTAACTATTGTTCGTTTTGCCTTTCAATATATAACAACGAAAAAGCGCTCGGCCTAAACATTCAAACGTTTCATCAACATGGTATTTTAATAGACTATCCACGAATCACAAAACCCAACAACAATATAATAGCATCTAGACAAGTCAAAACACCCACTAGATCAGACTCAACACATATTCTATCGGATTGACAACAAACTGAAGGCAAAACCGCTGCATATACGGTATCACAACCGTTGTTAACAGTGACAGAAAGTTCACAACAAATAAGCATTCAACACTGCAATCCGCACACCATGCGCTGTTACAAAGGGGGCGGTAAAAATTGAAAGAACAAGGCGAAACGAAAGTCGAACTTTGGGAAAAAACATTCGTACACTTAACAGCCAACATTGCGAATATTGGGTTAACTCTGAATTCATCGATACAACAGTGACCAGACCTCAGACATCCCTTTGCAATACAAGCAGAACGACCCCTACACGCAAACACATACAATTATAAACATACTAATCAGCTTAAAAAAGAAATAGAAGGAAAATCGAGTCAGATTACGTGCAACCCACATATTCAAATGTAAACCCAGGATGTATATAAATTAAAAATTGTGAAGTAATGTTTAGTAGTCTCGAAATAATTGACAATTATCCACTTTGTTATTAATGTGTTTTTCTTCCTACTAGGAAATATACTATATATGTATACACACACACACACACACACACATATATATATATATATATATATATATATATATATATATATATATATATATATATATATATATTGATCGTTTTGCTTTTCACCATTTTTTAAATGTAAGAACAAAACAACGTACTCCATGGAATAAAATTTATTAATAAATCTTATTTCTACCAGTATCTACAGCCATTGTTCTGGATTCGTTAGTATATCGTTCATCCAATCCCACTGTACATTTGTTGTAACCAATCTCCTCTTCGTTATGCTAACCTTTGTATTGCGCAATTTAGACCACTACTTTTGCGCAATTTAGACCACTCCTTTTGCGTAACGTCATTTGGTATGTCATTGCTTTCATCGTAATTGCGTCCGTAATTGATGTATGTATCGTATTTTGCGAAGCGTTGGCTATTTTTAAAGGCATGTCAGTACTGTCTTTGGTCCTGTCCAATTTAATTTCTTTTTGAATTATTTTCTGCACATTTAAGCAGGGCTTCAGCTTATTAATTGCAATAGCTTCAAAAGCCAGAAGCATTTTCTGTTTTTGCCTTGTAGAGAACTGAAAAATTGTTACTACTAACAGCATGACCTGTGAGTAGTACATGATCGCAAATTGCTGATTTTTGTGCAGGAGCTGCACCCCTCTTTAATAGTTTTTGAGGGAGATGCTGATTTATTCTAGTTTCGAGCCTCTTTTTTGATTTGCCGATGTACTGAGCGTTGCAGGTACATTGAAATTTGTATACAGATAAAGTTGTTGACGTCACATAGAGGCTATCTTTTTCATTCGTGCGCATCAGTTTTGTTGTGTTGAACACCACTCTCACCTGTGTTGATGGAAACTGTGCTTTTGTCGCTCGAATTACTTTTCGTTTGAAGATTTCCGCTGGAAGATCACCTCCAAAGGGAACACTAAGCGTCACTCTCTGGGGAGTTTTGTTTTCCTCCATATTGGCCTCGATTTTGTTGCGTTGCCTCAAGTTGTATTCGATGAACCAGTCCGGATAGCCATTATTTCTCAACGATTCCCGAAGCAAATTTAGCTCTACTTCAATGTTGTCCGGTGAACAAATCCTGCGTATTCGTGTGCCCAAATTCATTATTAGGTTTCTTTTATACGCCCTTGGCACACTACTCATATAATGGACATATTATCCAGTCCAGCTTGATTTCTTGTGAACTGACCTTGAGAGAGTACCTTCTTCATCTCTCGTTATTCCTACATCTAGGAAGGATAAATATCCGTCTTTTTCTTCTTCTATTGTAAACTTGATTGCCTGGTCTACCTTGTTTATGTGATGTAGCAGTGAATTTGTATCTTCATCCTTTTCAACGACCATGAAAATTTTGAAGCTATTGCAATTAATAAGCTGAAGCCCTGCTTAAACGTGCAGAAAATAATTCAAAAAGAAATTAAATTGGACTGGAACAAGACATAACTGACTGCCTTTAAATAGCCTACGCTTCGCAAAATACGACACATACATCAATTACGGACGCAATTACAATGAAAGCGATGACACACCAAATGACGTTACGCAAAAGGAGTGGTCTAAATTGCGCAAAAGTAGTGGTCTAAATTGCGAAAAACAAAGGCTAACATAACGAAGAGGAGATTGGTTACGACAAATGTACAGTGGGATTGGATGAACGAATATACTAACGAATCCAGAACAATGGCTGTAGATACTGGTAGAAATAAGATTTATTAATAAATGTTATTCCATGGAGTACGTTGTTTTGTTCTTACATTTTAAAAAATGGTGAAATTAGAAACTATCAATATATATATATATATATATATATATATATATATATATATATATATATATATATATATATATATATATAAGAGTATATTAGTATAAGTTTAACTTTGCATTAGGCTGCAAAGGCAATTAATTTGTTTGCGCAATTTCGTCCTTATCAGAAACTCTTTCAGTACTGTCTAGAATTTGCCACGGACGGGATACGAATCTGGGAAATTTTGTTTCGAAGCCTGACGATATTTTTATAATGTTTTTCGTTTTCGATTATTACGAATTTTATTTTTATGAAATGAAAATACTTTGAATAATTGAAAAAAATGCTTTTTATATATAATGGAAAGTTTTTTTTTCGTGAATACCTAAAATAAAACGACACCATATTATAGCTATGCCTGGCTTCGATGTGATTAAGTGGATGAAAACTAGTCTGATTTTAATGTTATTAATTTATTTGTGTTATTAGTTAGTATAAGTTTTTGTGGTTAATCGCGTCTTGATTGAGTGTGTGTCTAAACGCGCATATGGTTCTTAATTAGTTTTTGATTAAGTCTTGTTTGAGATCGATTTGCTATTATATCTATGGATTGAGATTTGACCAAGCATTCGTTTTGTTGGCTAGTGCATGTTTGATTATCCACAATAAAAATCTCATTTATTTACTTTTTTTGTTGCCGTGTATAGATTTACATATTTGGCAATTATTTAAATTAAGCAACTCAAGTGTGGTCGATCTAGCTTCCTGGAGCACTACAGTTGAAACACACCAGATTTGAACACGGATGGCTCTTTTACAAACCGGTTTTCTGAAATACTTACGTATTTACTGGAAGGCCAGAATTTACTATATGTTTTTTATTTAAATTTCTTTTATACAATGAACAGGTAATCTGATACTGATAGTTTTGCCTATCGGTTATGAAATGAAAAAAAATGATTTACTCAGTTAGTTGAACGATGCTTGAAATTTACCATATTTTCGAAGTACTATTTCATGTTACAATATGAAAATAAATTTGCGTTTTTTACAAACATTAACGAAGCAACATAAACATAAATGTTCTAGCATGCAAAAACTTCTTTCCTTTCGCATTATCATGATTATTCAGATTTGTATGACATATTGGAGGACACCAAGTCAAACCTTCTAAGTATGGACTTAAAATTTTCATTCTCTGAGATAACCACTAACCACATTATAAGTATATTGTATAGTGTAGAAAAGGAAATTCATCCAGTAGACCGGTTTCGTCCATATTGGAATTCCTTCATGTATTGTCCAGAATTTGCCGCAGACTTGGCTCGAACTTGGGTACGACTGAATTTGCATATGTTGCTATAATAACAGAGCCACCCTGCCACACATAATTTGATTCGCGAACACCAAATTAGATTGTTGTTTGCTTCAAGATGACAACCTTGGTTGAAATAATTGTTATCACCGCCTGCGCGACCAATGATCGTTTAATGCTCTGAAGAAGTTTGCTCCCCACGAAGTACAGTTCCGACCATCATTGTTCTAAAAAATAATAGAAAAAGTGTATTTTAACAATTGAACATTGACTTTTTTGGTTAATCACCATTTAACACACAGTAAAGCCCAAATCAAGGTTTTTCGTGGCTGTACAGAAAGAGTACAGCCGAAGTTAAATTTTTTTAAGAAAACCTTTATTTCGGTTTGAACCACCTAAGTTAGTTTGCTGTCGTGTACAGTCTAAACGCGTATGTATGTTTGACTGTCGATAGTTTTCCGTTGTGCGATGGTTACAAGTGGGATCAATGATAAATTGAAGTTATTAGCTTCTTCACAATCAGTTATTGTCAAGTGAACTAACATATTTGATTGTGGAAATATATTTTAAAATAAGATTTTAGAAGGCGGTATTTATGCTATGCTTAGAGGCGTTGTTTTTTATAATTTCACGTTATCATTTGGCAAGCCAATATTGCTTTTTGCCCTACTAAGAAAATTAAATTTTCCTGTGTGTATGGTGTCCATCCTGAAGATGGGACTCGAAATGAAGTCCCGAAAATTCGGAAAAAATATGTCGGAATATCTGATTAAAACGTCATTTTCAGATAGGCAGCTGATGGAAGATTCCACAAGGAAGGGACAAGTGAGAAACAATCAATGAAGGCAAAAAATCGGTGCAACTGGAAATGTAAAGGATTCAAAATTTTACCGACCTACGAATGCTATCAATTGTACCGCACAAGAAAAGGGAGGCGAAATTCAAAACGAGAAGGAAAGCACTGCACATTTAAAATCAACATTTAAGCATTAATTGAAACTGTTTGCAGATTTTGACATATATACACTAAAAACAAAACAATTTTAGCTACCGGTAAGCCTATCTTAGGTGTAACTCGAATCACAGAATGAACGTTAGCTGGTTAGAAATAAAATATTAATTTCACATTATATTACGACACAGGTGCGAAATAATACCAATAGTGTGGAATGCGGAGCTCCCGCGTGAGGGTTATGTGTCACGGTCAACACAATAAAATTACTGTTGTAGTAGATTTGTCAAGTTGAAATAATCGTGAGCGTATCAATATTTGTAGATATACCTAGAACATTAAAGGACTTTTAGATTACAACTTCGACGAAGGGTCCAGATATAATTGTTGGGCCTAGATCGAGTATTTGAACGAACATCGTTTGCTCGAGGGTGATTAAAATTATTTAAATTAAGGTTGCAATCGTGATGTCAACATCAGTCCCATTATCTGCATAAATTTGCCAGGACCAATTTCGTCCTTATTGTGAATTCATGACGTACTGTATCGAACTGGCCACGGATGGGATAAAAACAAATTATTTCTCGATTTACGTTACTGTTACACGCAATGACTGAGCTAAAAATTATACATGTTAGGTAAGGCGTTTAACTCAGTGTTTAATTATTATTTGTAAAATATTCATTAGATTATTATAATTTCTTGTTCTGCCATTTAACAATTAGGCATTTTGGTGCCTCTGCTAACTAATTCTGATGGTAGTAAATTTGGGAAATCTGCACACACAGATGGAAAGCCGTTTGGGCAGTCTAATAACTGGAGTTTTAATGTTAATACACCTACCACATATTGGTTATCTGCCAAGAAACAGCTACCGTTTAGTCTTTATCAGGCTATTATAAATCTTCCGGACACAATGATCTCATTGGAGAACCAGTCACATGGGTCTATTCTGCACAGATTGACGTTCACCTCTGAAGCAGAAATCGCATCACTTTACAATGAGCATCAGGTATTTTATTATTATATATATATATATATATATATATATATATATATATATATATATATATATATATATATATATGTGTGTGTGTGGGTGAGTGTGTGTGCATTCATACGTGTATAATTTAGCATTTTACTGTAACGATGCCGATGGTGTTCCTATCTTTTACGGTTTAGAAATATATCTTTATACTGGTACACAATATGTTGTTGCCTTGAAACTTACCGTGTTAGAAATGAATTCTATAGAGCAGAAAAACAAAACAGGAATGCACGGATCAGTCATCATCACTAAATCAAGCATAATATTCATATGCTTAGCGCGTAACTGTGATGCGCGTATCGAAACGCTCCATTTGCTCTACTAATGTGTAGGCGAATGCTAAGGCCTCGTTGGCGTCTTCACGAAGGGTTATTCCAGTGGTGTTTCAATTACCACTCTAACATTTGTTTAGAGTTTCACCTCTATCCTTTAAAAAACAATGTGTGATATGCAAAGCAAAATTATTTTCTTTTTCCCGAGAAGTTTTCGCATGCACTCCAGACGGTGTATGATTTATGATCGGAGTTATTGTTGCCGTTTACAATCTACCATTGAAGGCTGACCAGAGACATCTGCACAGAGCATGGGACTACAAGTCGCTAGCTGACCCCTTCATTTCTCCCGGTATCGTGGGAATGATCGCTTCCTGCATTCCATGGATGGATTCTTTTGTCGAATTGTGTTCGAAATCATAGTCAAAAAACGTTTACGTCGTCAAAAGCTCAATCATGGCACGTCCAAATGGATTTTTCTCTAATTTTTTTCATTGCAATGAGTAATAAGGCTATACAAATTGAACAATAATTGATTGGACGGTGGTGGTGACAAATCTTTAATTCAAGTTTCTGAGCTTGAAGTAAACACCAATCCCATTGTATTTAACCAGTCGTCGAACAACATAACAAAACTACAGCCAGCCGCAACGCACTGACGCATTTCGACCTTCTTTGATCATCATCAGAGTACGACGGCAAACTGACTATCGAGGATCAAACCGCATTGAATATATATGGAAATCAAATTTAGATAAGCGGCTCTCACCTCTAGCAGTCTTGCATACATTGAACTTGACTGGAAATGTCGGCTGCACAATTTCTATGCAGTCACGAACATTAACAGTTTGCAGCTTTCGCCACATATACATTTATAGACAATACAATTTAACAATAATTGATTGTGCGGGTGGTGGTAACAATTATTTAAATCATGTTTGCGAGCTTAAAGTAAACACCAATCCCATTGTATTTAACCAGTCGCCGGACAACATAACAAAACTACCGCCAGTCGCACGCACTGACGTTCAATAATCATCATCAGAGTACGACGGATTGCTTACATTTTTCATCGATTAAATAGATGCAAAATCAGATATTTTGAATATATGGTGATGATGATTATAATTTCTATTATTATAAGTATTATTATACAGATTTGTTTCTATCAGCTGGCACATAGTTCAATAAATTGTTTATTTTATGTAATTCTGTTTATTTGATATACTGCGTCCGAGAATTTCCTAACGAATTCTTTGAATTCACAATTCATCTGAGTTTTGTTTTGCAAATTCCCAGCAAAAAGTCGCCTAATTTTCGGTTTAAATATAATGATTCCAGATGTCGTGGGACTGTTGTCTCAATTACCAATTGTAGTCAGTATAAGGAAGAAATAAAAAAAAGCGTTTCAGATTTAATCCAGCTATCAAAATGGATAACACTTCTGCAAAGGAAGACTAATTTAAAAAAATCACGCTCCAAATCAGGCTTTACTTACATGTATTTTGCAAGGAATTAAATAAATGGAATTGAGAATTGCAGGAGTTGCTATTTATGGAATTTGTTCATAGATAAATACAGCAGAATTTTTTACATGTAGTTAAATTAAATTGACGAAGTTTTGTGAGTGTACACCTGCCTCTTTTTTGTTTTTGTATAATGTAAATAAACAATTTAGTTCAGTATATTACAGTTAAATACTGTTTGTTGCGAAGACCTAATATATATGCAAGTATGTATTAGGTTTTGCGAACCTAGTAACAAATTAGTTCAATTGTGACCAGAAGGATAAACCAAAGGCAGCATGAACGGAAAGTATAACCTCTTGCACATTCGTTTCGTGCTTACTGGCGACTCATCAGTAGGAGCCGGTATTACGCCTTTTAACCACTATATATTTGGTAGAAGAATGTGGAATAATAGGACGGTACAATCTCCTAGACGAATGTGTAAACCGATGGCTATTGTGTTAGTAACTGATACCTTTTTAAATCGATGTGTTAGTATCCTTTATAGACTCGGTATATATATTATATGGTGTGAGTTAGCATTGAAGTCGTATTGTCGTTGACTTTAGATTATGTTAGCTTCACTATTACAGGTTTACACATTCGTTTAGGAGATTGTACCGTCCTATTATTCCACATTCTTCTACCAAATATATAGTGGTTAAAGGGCGTAATACCGGCTCCTACCGATGAGTCGCCAGTAAGCACGAAACGAATGTGCATGAGATTATACTTTCCGTTCATGCTGCCTTTGGTTTATCTTTCTGGTCACAACTGAACTAATTTATTACTAGGTTCGCAAAACCTAATACATACTTGCATATATATTAGTTCTTCGTAACAAACAGTATTTAACTGTAATATATTGAATTGAATGATGTCATGCTTACCGCGAAATGTGATAACTGACATCGATGAAGGCCAGAGTGTATGGTTTAACTGAAGTAACAGGTATTCGGAAAATTGTTGTAATTCTCAATTTGGGTGAACTTTAGCATAAATTTATATCCATCAGGTTGGTATCATGTACCGACTCGGAAACCATAGTGTTAGTATCCGGTACTCATCGATTTCAAAAAAAGGTATCAGTTACTAACACAATAGCCATAGTGTTAGTATCCTTTACAGACTCGGTATATATATTATATAGTGTGAGTTAGTACTGAAGTCGCATTGTCGTTGACTTAGATTATGTTAGCTTCACTATTACAGGTTTACACATTCGTCTAGGAGATTGTACCGTCCTATTATTGCACATTCTTCTACCGAATATATAGTGGTTAAAGGGCGTAATACCGGCTCCTACTGATGAGTCGCCAGTAAGCACGAAACGAATGTGCATGAGATTATACTTTCCGTTCATGCTGGCTTTGGTTTATCCTTCTGGTCACAATTGAACTAATTTGTTACTAGGTTCGCAAAACCTAATACATACTTGCAATTTAGTTCAGTATCATTAATTTTATTAATTTAAAAAATACCATCTGGGAAATATTTTTTACTTAATGGTGTAGGCATGCTTTAACAGTAAATTCATGATGTAATGTACAAAATCTTTATTGAGTTACATTAATAAGTCTTTAAATGAACTAGGGCGAAATGTTTATTTTTACTTTTTCCATGAACAAATAATCGGCTTGCCTTATGCGTAATGCTTTTTTCTGCTTTTCTAATTTAACGAAAGTATATTTTCACTTGTTTTCTTGTTTTCTATTGCAGAAATACCCAGAGAAAAGAATCATCCAAAGTCATTTAGCCGCAGAAGTCACACTTCTTGTTCACGGGCGTGAGTTCTATGTTTAATGTTGCTTATCAATGTTGTGCTCAGGTTATTTGGGTATTTCATTGGTTTTCCGTATGAATTTTTATAACATCTGACATGGTTGAGTTGCATGTATCTCGTAGCGTGTAAATGGCTAATATGTACATTTTTTCTATTTTGGGCATGAGACACTGATGAATTATTCTGTTAATTTAATATGAATACACAGCCGCATTAGTCTACAATGAGGTATTGCACAACTACTACCTGTAGTAGGTCCGTCAAGGAGGAAAAATCCACCATTTTTTTATTCTGCAGTACATGCCACCTTGAAATATATTCTTCCGTACATCCAGAATGAAGGTATCTCCCAAGTGAGAGATTAGTCGATCTTCACTGAACAGACGTTGTTTCTAATTATGTGACAACCATTGATTACGCAAAATATGTAGCTTCAAGGGAAAAATCTAGAAGTAGCTGTATCTGTAACACAGGAATTATGAGTGACGAGGTGAATATGAGAATTGCAAAAGATAGGTTAGCCTTATTCAACCTTCGCCGTTTATGAAGAACCAAGGTTATCTCACTTTAAATCTGTTCGTTCGCTAGCAAATTCGTTTCTATAGAGTCGAAACTCTTACAAACCAACATGCATCCAAATATCATTGTTTGATAAGCATTGCCCATATATATTACCAACAACGAATATGCATCACTGACATCCGTAAACGTATTTCGTAGGTATTATGACATGTTTTAGACACTAATTGTCAGAAATATTTTCCGCTTGTCTTACTAATTCTGCTTTTTGTGATAATATATGCTGTTCACCATCATATCTCAATATTGTTTAAAGGGATGTTTTGCGAGACGGAGTATTGCTTTATTGCGCTAATCCTGTTGTTAAAAACAAGGTTTCGTTTTCACTGCCTTCAGTTTGATTTCGGATATTTCGGACTCCTTTGCAAACGGTAAGCTTATCGCACTAAATATTTTGACGATTGAAAGGCAGTGTTAGATTTCGCTTAAACAGTTTCATTCATACGTACTAGTGTACCTTATATCCATGAATTATTCTTTATTTTATAATCAAGCTTTTTTGTGTGGGTGCATTTGTCTATCATTCAGTTGAATATAATTGCATGAAAGGGCACATTAATCTAAATTAAATTAAAGTGGTCTCATAACAATACTGATGAGTAACTAAATAAGCGTACCTAATGTATGTTTGTTTAAAACTGTGAAGTAATCAGTTTTGAATAATTTCGTGCACGTTTAAGTACAAACATTAATCTCAATTTCTTTTTCACACGTGAGATATTTCTTTTTACACTTACCTTTTAAATGAGTTATTTAAGAGTGACCTCCCATGTTAGGAAGGTGGAAATATAATGTAAAATTAACGATAGAAAAAGCCTGCTAACGTCAATAATAATATATCAATTAAATAATAAGATTAATAAAGACCAGAAATTACAATAAATAAGGCCAGAAAATACAATTTAGAAAATCATAAAGCTCTATGGTATTAATATTAATGCAAAGTGATATTTGACGTAAAGGTGCATTTATAAATGTTACACTCTAAAATTAACCCAAATTAATAGATACAATAAGATAACGAGTAATAAAGGATGAAATTATAAAACAATCGGAAACTTTGTTATGATATCATTAATTATTCTCCCTCCAACCTTTGTAAATTAACCTTATTCATTGCTCTTTTATTTTGGCGAGTTTCTAATTCTGACTAGGTCAATCTTCGCGTCCTATCGTTATTTAGTGCTGTGTTCCAAATGGAGCGTGGTGATTTTTTACTGCTATTTCATTCATTAAGGTATTTCTCGATTGAATTTCAATGGATTTCTTAATCAATCTTGTCCATCTTTTACTGTCAACTATTAATACGCATCTTCAACCATCCCAGTTTATTTTTTGAAATTTGATTGCGGAGTGCCAGCTTCATATTTTTCAATGCCGCGTTTTGCGTTCGCGAGTAGTAGCTTTGCACCAACAGTTTCCCAAAGATCCGATTGATCACAATTTCCATTTCCTTTTTGTCTTCGATCGGACTGAGTTTGTATTCGTCCCAATGGAAATGCGGTTACACTGTTTGCCAGTCAACAAAGATGTGATAGGCCAGTAAACAAAGATGGGATAGAACCGCATTTCTATTGGGACGAATACAAACTCAGCCCGATCGAAGACAAAACGAAATTGGAAATTGTGATCAATCGGATCTTTGTGAAACTGTTGGTGCAAAGCTACAATCCTAAATTATTGTATATCTCGTCTCCACTGTATGACGTGCAAGATATGATCTGTTAACATAATCATATTTCCATGCAGTTCTATGTTTCATTCTTAATTATACTGGGAACATGGCTTCATCCACGTTGATGAATTTACAGTTATTGTATGTAATTACATACAACCTTGATGTATCTAACAGTACAGTTTCCCCTTTTGGTTAAAAACGTTAGTGTCCGAAATAAGAGGTTGTTTTAAAATTGTTCATTTATTTTATTTTTAGGCTACTGATTTTATTATCCTGCTTAGTTTAGAGTCTGGTATTACTTTGGCCGGACGACCTTCTCTTGTTCTATCGAGGTTAACGTACTTCAAATATGATTGAATTTACTTATGATACTAACAACTGCTATTCCTATTAATTTCAGAGGCACTGATGTTTATCATATCCTTTATGTTCTGTTAACCTGGAGCTAGTAAATATATTTGATTTTAAGATACAAATTTTTAACACATACAGAGAGTTTGACTTGAATTAGTGAAGGATACCCGAGTAAGTTATCTTTCTGTGAGAATCTTTTTCTAATTTAGTGTGATTTTGATTTAATTTAACATTCGGAATTGATAATTCTGGCTCATGAAAATGATAATGTGAGATTAAATAACTGTAGTTTTTTATTATATAGATGCTAATACGTACGCGACACACACCTGTCTAGTGTAACGGAAATAGCTTGTATGAGATCAGACGGTCATGAGTATAAATGAAACTTTTTAAACGAAATGTGTTTTATTTGGTGTGGCAAGCTGTAGGCGGATAAATGTACTCGACTATGAGTTACAAAGCACATCGATCAGTCTTATAAATGGGGATGAAATGGATTTTGTAATTTTAGACAAGGATAAGGAAATTGTGGCTCCCGAAATGTATTGCATTTGCTGCTGTGTGTAATTGTGACGTATACCGAAAATTTTTTTCTATGCATGATGGGATACTGATGGAATTTTAGTCATTAACATCTGTTTCTTAGTTAATATTTTGTTTTTTATAATAACAGCTAGTAAGAAATGGAATGTTACTTTCCTCCCTGATTAGCCAGTTTGCCCTCGTACTTTGATGAAACGCGCCCTTGCGTGCGACTGGCGGTAGTTTTGATATATTGTTCGACGACTGGTTAAATACAATGGGATTGGTGTTTACTTGAAGCTCGCAAACTTGATTTAACGAACTGTTACGACCACCCTGCAATCATTGATTGCATAATTGTATTACATATTTATATATGTTGCGAAAGCTGCAAATAGTTAATTTTAGTGACTGAATTGTAATTGTGCTGCCGACATTTTAAGTCAATTACAACTCATGCGAGACTACTAGAGGTGAGAGCCGCGTATATAATTTTACTTTCAATATTTATTCATTGCGGGTTGATCCTCGCTACTCAGTTTACCGTCTTACTTTGATGAAGGTCGAAACGTGTCAGTACGTGCGACTGACGGTAGTTTTGCTATGTTGTTCTATCAGTTAGATACAATGGGATTGGTATTTATTTAGAACTCGCAAACATTGCTTAAAGAATTGCCATCACCCTTAGTGTAATAATAGATGGAAAAAAATAATTGTAATCTTTTATAAAATGCCTTCCACTCTTATTATCAATTGAAGCGTTCAGCTACGATGGAATACTTTTATCCACCAATCACGAGATTGTTATAATTAATATATGAGTTAAAACGAGACACCATATTTTACCGTATTAATAGGGTTTGTGCTGTCCAGTTAAATACATTCAAATGTGTGTTTGACTGTTGTTGAGAAAATTTTTCAAAAATGTTTAGGCGTTCTCTCATTCATAGTTCTGAGTGTGTCACTTTACGGAAACTAAACATGACTGAGCCATGCAGTCATATGCAGTTTTGCGCTTGTTTACTTTTGTGAATGTGTATTTTATTTAAATCATACATTGTTTACTTCGCCTTTGTAATGGTCATTCGTCTTCTGTAAGAAGTTGAAGTTTATCAAGCACATTAGGTTTTAAAACTTTCATTCTAAAGTACTCGTGTAGAAACTATATTTGTATACTCTTTCTTGTGTGGAGGCTTCAAACCTATCGTTATCTGAGAACCTCATAAATGCCAGATCGTGATCAGTCTTTAATTGCATAATAGAATCTGAAAAGCTTGTACTCTCATTCATATCTGTTAAATTCATGCCTGCTATATCATGAGCTAATTTGCTAGTATCCTCAAACTTACGATTAGCTTCCATGTCGATCGTACTTAATATTAGGCAATCGGATTGTGAAACCTTTTACGTTCTAAAGCACTCGAACAAATAACCTGGAAAGAAATAGACGTGAAAAAACAGAATTATTACATTACCTGTTCCAAAACATCCCCAATATGTATGATTCAAAAGACAATGTTTTAGCAGGAATATATTTTGGAAATCGAGTAAACATAAAATGGAGGAAATGAAATAAATGCAGCACATCGAGGATATAACAACCAGTCACGTACAGACAACCGAAACTGAAAATGCGCACAATTCAAAGTATGTATACTGTCAAGTATTAAAACAAAGAATGTTCTAGAATATTAACGAATAGTTTATTTTTAAATAAAATTCGTTTCAATTAGCCAAGGTGGTTTAAATTTATCAATTATTGTCACTTTAGTTTTGTCGGAGGAAATATATTCCTCCACACTTGTCAGCAGTTTGGAGCCGATCTACTGTTCTATGCCAATTTTAGTTAATCGTATCTTGAAAGTTGTTGTACTTTGTTGTGCAGTGTAATCATAACATTTAGTTTATCCACGATTTTCTTGCGTGGGTGAATGAGCCTGTTTTCCACTGGTTAGTACGAATCATGTGGAGGCTCTCGGAGTGAGGGGACGAATCAGCATACAGCCACCACGAAACCGAACTCAGCGCGTGATTGTAAATGAGGATTAATTTGGAGCATTGCGGAATTGAGAGTGCAATTCTTCCACTTACGTAAAAAGTTGGTGCATGCGTTAGAATGTGCTATCCTTCTTTTTTGGTGTATATATAAAATCGGAACGTTGGTCCGCGTGATCCAACGTTCACTTTAACGGCTCACGATGTGAGCCGTGCCTTCCTTACTTTTTTAGTTACCCTTCAGATGCACACGGCTTTGCTAAAACTTCTTTCAATCCATATTTTATATTGTATTTGTCGTAGACTATTTTCATAATTGTAGTTATAATACGCTAGTCCGCCTTATGCGATATGAACATCTATTTCTCGTTAGCCATGAAAGAAATCACGTGTGATTTTATTTTCATATTTTTAGATCGGGCAGTGATGCAGCGTAATGCAGTAGTTTCTAAACGATTTTTTTTAAAAATCGTACAGTATTATTGCTTTCACTTTTCTCGTGATCTGAATTCAGCTACCGTTTCTGAATAATAAAACATTTACAAAATCTCTGAATGTTAAAAGTTTATTTTTTATTGCATGCCAGGGTCAATACACAAGTGGAAATGCTGTTCACAAGTCTGAACCACTCTTACTTTCTTACTATAATTGGCCTTATTCGATATGACCTACTACTCTTCGCTAGTTATTTGCGTAGAATATATGAAAATTTTTGGTATTATATCATAGCACGTTGCAGTCATGAAGTTTGAATGGACACGTTTTCGTCCAGCATGGCACCGTTCTACGCTTTTGTAGAGCTTTGTCACTTTATTCGCATATGCTTGCCACGGTTTATTGGACGATCTTACATTCGTTAGACTCATCCTCATCATCACAGACAGCAATACGAAAAACTATTAATTGATGCATCACTGTAATTCAACTGTGAGAAAAATGTAAAGCTAAGGATAAAAATATATTTTAAAAGCATGTAAGAACTTGAAATAAACATTAAATTGATAGCAGAGAGTGATTTATGAAGGCGAGAATCTAGTTGAATTGGAGGTACATTCGTATCACAGAATTGAGGTAACCTAGATCTTTACACGGACCATTATGCTCAAGTCAGCTTCAAGGCAAAGCGACTTTATTGTGGCTTTAATTTCATTGCTACATGGCATGTAGGCAAACTCGAACAACCGTCCTTCCGAAAAAACTATGAAAATATTCTAAAGGCTAATCTAACTGGTCTGAATAGCGAAAATCCGAATATACTTTGGTCCAAGATAAGTTCCACTATGCACAATGCAGGTACCACTGTATGTAGCATAGCAGGCCCCCGTAGAAATAATCACTGGCTCTCTGTAAAATCTATGGAGATACTCGAAATAAGGCGCCAAATTCCACTTGGCTCGACTCATAATAATACCCTTCGCAATATAAGACGCCAACTTAAGCGCAGTCTAAAAGGCGATCTCGAAAACTTTTGGAACAGAAAGGCTGAAGAAATGGAAGTAGCTTTCGCGTCAGGTAATAGTCGCTGTTTGTTCCAACTTATCCGCGCAACAGGTCCGAGAAAGTTAAAAGTTAGCGAAACTATAAATGATAGTAACAACGAATTAATAACCGATAAAATAAGTCGTCGTGACAGGTTTGGAATCGATGCTATTATGAACAACACTATCCCACCCATTCAGGACGCTGGAGTTGAAGATTTCCCGGGAGATAAACTAGTCGATCTTGACTATGCGGACGATATCGTACTATTATTCGACAATCAGCATGCTTCAAAGACCACCTTAAATAGATTAACAGACGTTGTTCCGTCTTTCGGTATGAAATTCGCACCCTCTAAATGTAAGATACTGTTACAGGATCACCCACCACTCACTCCAACGTTGCAACTGCAGAATGAAGATCTAGAAATAGTCGACAGGTTTAAATATCTTGGGAGCTCTATCAATAACGTAGGCAATATGTCCGACGAGGTGAGAATACGGATCGCGAAAGCTAGAGTAGCTTTCTCGAACCTTCGTCATTTATGGAGAAACGCCAATATTTCACTTTGCCTTAACAGTCGTGTTTACAATGCATCTGTACGCGCAGTCTTACTATACGCTAGTGAAACTTGACCTCTTAGAGTTGTTGATCTGAGACGCTTGCAGGCATTCGATCATCGTTGTTTGAGAACTATAGCACATGTTGGTTACCAACTTCGTTGGCTCGGTCACGTTTTGCGTATTCTCTCATTTCGATTGCCCAGTAGAGCTCTCTTCTCTCATCCAGCACCAAATTGGTGTAAGAAACAAGGTGGGCAGATTTTGACATGGAAGAAACAATTAAAACCACTTACATCCAAATTGGGTAGTATAGGACCCACTCGTCTGCCGGGATGGGGTCCTCGTGCGCATCACAGTTCTTGGTTAGAAACCCTTAGCAATATGGCATCGAATCGAGCTCAGTGGCGATCTTGTTGCAGATGTCTAGTAGAATCATCTTCGTAACTTTCTTTTCTTAGTAGGGCAAAGTTAGCTGCGAGTTTTGGTTTGTTTTTGACGTGATACAGTGAAATCCGCAAGGAAGCTGTATTGCTGATGTCGCCTTGCCCAAATGCTAACTTGGCCATAATGGTGTTGTGGCGAGGTTTAGTTTGCCTCATTTCTGTAAGTTATCCTGATAAATTTACTCATAGTAGCAAGGTATTCTTCTCTCCTCTGCCTCTCTCTCTCTCTCTCTCTCTCTCGAAAATCTCACTACTAATTTGTCTAAATTCACTTACATACTTTTTTTCACTCCTTATGGTTCTATGGCAGTGAAACATTAGTCACTTGACTTTTATGTGGCTGGACATGATGATGATGATGATGAACCACACAGTTAACTCTGCCAAACTAAAAAAAGAAAAATAAAAGGATCCTACTAAAACTCTACAACAAAATGACCACGTAGTTCGATTTTGTGCCATATCGCGCAGGGATTCTAACTTAAGAAATTAATGAGCACGTGGATTCCTTACAAGTACCATGTACCTTTTCTGTACAATAATGTTGGTATCGGTTACTAACACAATAGCCATAGTGTTAGTATCCTTTACAGACTCGGTGTATATATTATATAGTGTGAGTTAGCGTTGAAGTCGCATTGTCGTTGACTTTAGATGATGTTAGCTTCACTATTTCAGGTTTACACATTCGTCTAGGAGATTGTACCGTCCTATTATTCCACATTCTTTGATCAAATATATAGTGGTTAAAGGGCGTAATACCGGCTCCTACTGATGAGTCGCCAGTAAGCACGAAACGAATGTGCATGGGATTATACCTTCCGTTCATGCTGCCTTTGGTTTATCCTTCTGGTCACAACTGAACTAATTTGCTACTAGGTTCGCAACACCTAATACATACTTGCATATATATTAGGTCTCCGCAACAAGCAGTCTAAACTTGTCTATCTTGTTTCTTACGCTAATCTGGCGTCGTTTGAGAGAATAATGCTCGACTGGGCAATCGAATTGAGGTCACAAGGAAATCTTGATCAAGCCAGAGCAGTTAATAGAGCCTTATTTCTTTTCTAACGAGGAAAACTTGTTGTCCGTTCTAAAAATAAGTCTTTTAATTTAAGACTTGATTTTTCATTGTCCGAAAACTATGTGCGCTGTGCTTCCCAATCAACGGTGGACTAGCGGTTATAGGCGTCCATAATTTACAGTTGGAAATAACCTAGTTTCACTAACGTATAAAAAAAACTATACGTTTGTATGCGTTATACGCACAATCTTTAAAGCAGAGTGAGGCAATTTGTCCTCTCCATAAATGATGAAGGTTGAAGTGTGCCTTTTTGGTTTTCACGATTCTCATATTCGGCTTGACACTTATATTGCCTGAGTTATTGAAACAAGTTTTAAGATACTTAAAACTGTCTGCTACGTCCCAGTCCTTACTTGAGGTTACAAAGTTGATTTTAGTTATGTGTGATAGTGTAAAATTGTTTTACACTTCTGGGGTGCGAATTTCATTCCAAAAGACGAGACAACGAATGTCTATCTATCTATCAAGGTATGAAGAGCTTCGACGCCTGCATTCTTGACGCATTGAAAGGTGTAGTTCATAATGTTAAATATTAAAAATTTCTAAAAAAATTAAGTTAAGCTAAAATGATTGACAAACACAACAGCTAGTACTAAACAGTTAAATACTGTTTGTTGTGGAGAACTAATATATATGCAAGTATGTATTAGTTGCTGCGAACCTAGTAAGAAGTTAGTTCAGTTGTGACCAGAAGGATAAACCAAAGACAGCATGAACGGAAAGTATAATTTCATGTGCACATTCGTTTCGTGCTTACTGGCTCCTGATCAGTCGGAGCCAGTATTACGCCCTTTAACCACTATATATTTTGGTGAGGAATGTGGGATAATAGGACGGTACAACACACAAATTCTTCACCCAAATATATAGTGGTTAAAGGGCGTAATACCGGTTCCTACTGATGAGTCGCCAGTAAGCACGAAACGAATGTGCATGAGATTATACTTTCCGTTCATGCTGTCTTTGGTTTATCCTTCTGGTCACAACTTAACTAAATTGTTACTAGGTTCGCAACACCTGATACATACTAGCTATTACTAAAGTTTATTCAAATTAAGTTTTCCAGCTTGAATTAATCACAAATCTTATTGCATTTAACCAGTCGCCGAACAACATAGAGAAACTACCGTTAGTCACTCGTACTGACGCGTTTTAGCCTTACATGAGCATCATCCGAGTACGACGGAAAACTATTTAGCGAGGATCAAACCGCAGTGCATATATATGGCAATCAAAATTAGATATACGGCTCTTACCTATAGTAGTCTCGCATACATTGTACTTGACTGGAAAAGTCGGCTGCACAATTTCTATGCAGTCACGAACTTTAACGTTTTGCAGCTTTCGCCACATACACATAGGTAATACAATTAAACAATCAATGATTGCGCGGGTGGCGGTAAAACTTATTCAATACTGTTTGCGAGCTTGAAGTAAACACCAATACCATTGTATATAACCAATCGTCGAATAAAATAGCAATACATCTCCTTTTGGGGGTTCACTGTATCACGTCATATACTTTTTTTCACTCCTTATGGTTATATGGCAGTGAAACATTAGTCAATTGACTTTTGTGTGGCTGGACAGGATGATGATGATGACGTCATAGACAAAGCCAAATCTCGCAGATAACTCTGCCCTATTAAGAAAAGTAAGTTACGAAGATGATTCTACTAGAAATCTGCAAAAAGGTCGCCGCTGGGCTCGACTCGATGGCACGTCACACAGGCATTATAACCGAGAACTATGTTGCTTATGTGGACCCCATCCTGGCAGACGAGTGGGTCCTATACTACCAAATTTGGATGTGTGTCCTAATTAAAGGATTAATTAAATAAATTCTGAATTTATC
This sequence comes from Eudiplozoon nipponicum, assembly GCA_029291075.1. NCBI lineage: Eukaryota > Metazoa > Platyhelminthes > Monogenea > Mazocraeidea > Diplozoidae > Eudiplozoon > Eudiplozoon nipponicum. Next base: position 34,312 of record JAQBSW010002565.1, on the reverse strand, counting down.
TGCATTTATATGGGAAACATTTGAATTTTGCTAAATCAACCAATAAGATTTCATATTTCGTCAGTCAACGATAATTTTGTCGCCAAGAATACTAGAGAAAATGGACGTTTTACGTTGGGGATTTTGGGTTTTTATCATCTTGATAATTAAATCTGTCTTTGACTCAAATACCTGAGAAAGTTAAGCTATATGAAACACGGTTAATCGAAAATCATTGGCCATTATATCTCAACTTTTCAATTTCATAGTTTTAGTTAAGATAATGTTCTGAAGATTCGGATATTTATCCATCGGCCAAACTGGGTTCATAGATTTTCGCTGTCAAAACATTTGGGCTTATGGACTGTTCCAGGTGCATGTTATAGTTATATCCGCGCCAATTCTGCATTTATTCGGCGTTAATAAACATGCTCATTGTTAACACAGACTTCTTGATGCTTATATGATCACGAACACTTCATAGGAGCTAATAGTTCCACGAACTTAACGGGACAGATGTTTAGGTTTACACATTGTTTACTGTTTATATGACAATTATTTACTCAGTCTGCATAACTAAAAATATAAAATTCTGTGAAACTATATCTTCCTGACTACGAATAACTAATATTAATTCAGGAAAAAATATTAGGCGTGGCGTACATATTATCAAGTTAGTTTATTTAGAAACCGGAGGATATGCTTAAGTCAGCATGACCAAAATCTGCAATTTGGGTGTCGAATGCGTTTTTGCTTACTAAATTCTCATTAATTTGAGCCGATACTACACGCCAAATCCTTTAGATTTTGATCAAGTGATGTTGAACAAAAGGGCGGGGCAATTAGCTAGACGCGTGTATAATCAAGAAAAATTAGAGTAATTTCTAGATATTTAACAATAATTGATTGCGCGGGTGGTGGGAACAATTCTTTGTTCGACGACTGGTTAAATCCAATGGGATTGGTGTTTACTTCAAGCTCGCAAACTTGATTTAAAGAATTTCTAGATTTTGTTATTCACATTGTAGCGCCAAATCACACAAGCTGTATGGTGTGCACAGGTGGTCTAAAGCGTACCAATCACATTTTTTCGAAGAAACGATAAACTGATTAATAGCTGGTCTGAACACTTGTCATTTTCATTAAAGCCTCAAAATCCCACTATATACCTGGTCCTGTAAGCTATACATCAAATTTTTTGCAGGAGATTAATGGCCGCTTTCGTATAAAATAACTTATTTTGCGGAACTCTATGCCTAACATATAGCGATACATTTGTTGACTCATTCAGTTATTCTTTCTTCTATTTGTATAGCCGAGGCTTTACAAGCTTGTCAGTTGGCCACTCGTGTGGCGTTCGCTGGTACGAAGCTGTCAAAAAATATGCCCAAAATGTTGGCCACCGAGAGTACGGCCGTGTTGTCTAACGAAGAGGCGTGTAATAACAAGCTTCCTGACTCACCCGATAACGACTGTCTCAGTGCTTTGGCCGCGTTTTCGCCCTCCGAGCGCTACTTTTTCCTCGCCTGTCTTTCACCAGACGCCGGTTATCTGCCAGTTGTTCAAGCACCCACGCTTTGTCGGCCAGTGACGTGCAGCAATGTGGACAGTCAGCTGACAGTCTGTCAACGTCTTGTCTTTAGCTTGCTGGTTACAGCATTGCAGCTACCTGATATGAGTATGCTGCATAAGCTAGGAATCACTGATTGCGTCTAGTTAACAAATTAAATTGGTTTTCATTTAGTGCCTGCAAATTTGATTTAAATAATTATGCTCCACAATGCTTTCATTTTCCATCTGATTACTTGACACCGTCTACTTTAAAATATAATGATTATTACATTTTTTGCTATGTATACAAATTTAACAACATTATTCATATTCCACAGTCTTTCTTCAGAAGTTCCGTTGCTAGCTCAATACTAAAGAAGTCCACTCACTTTTAAAGTGGATGGCAAGGCCATTGCTTCAATTAAAGCCGCTGTTTTATCCTTACTCTCTCCATAAAGACAATAGCTATAAAAATTTTCCTGCCAAAATGGCATCCTATCTCATTTTCAGTCTACAGTTCTGTTTGGCTGTGCCATTAGCACTAAGTGCTTCATGGGAAATAACGAAGTTAGAGCGAGCATGTTAGGCGCGTGGTTAATTTTAGGCTGCCAAATGCCACTGGCCACTGACGCCTCAAAAGAAAATGCCCAGTTGTGGAGTTTGTCAGCTTTGAGTGGCAGGCTAGATAAAAGGCCGATCCTCTGCTTATTTTCCGGCCATATATAATTCGCTTTTAAATGTTGATGCCTTGCTGTCTTTTATACTAATGATAATGAAGATAATAGCATTCTAGAAGAACTGATAATATGTTTTACGTATAGACTACATTTTGATGGCGATTCACTTTTCTTTTTTGCGCTAATTTCTTCACCTTTCTCATGCCACCTACGTTGCCGATTGCGCATAATTACTATTGCTCATCCTCTCGTTTTCTGTCGTGCCTGAATTAAGTTATACTTTAAATAAAATTTAGGGTGAGCCAATTGCATTGCCTTATTATTCACTGATGGCTTAGTATCAATATTGATTATAGCGACCGTTTTATGAGGTGTTTAGCTTTGGATCGTATCGTATGGAAACTTCTAGAGTGCAATTAATAACTTTGTGCGGTCGTCTTCTTTTTTCACCAAAAGAACAGTATCTTCGGAAAATTCGAGATCAGCGTGTTGCCAAGGACCAAAGATCTCCATTACAGGAGTGGTTTGATGAGCTCCCCAAGGACGGCTTAGAAAACTACTGAATAAGCTATGAGCATGTCGGGGGATATTGCAAACCGTTCAGGTAACCCTTAATGATGTGAATGCATACCGATGTGTCATTGTATCAGGCTTCTAGTGATCGAAGTATTTGTGACCTGGGCGTCATTATTTGGCATAGCTCACCATACAATCTAACATAATTTGGAATCAAGTCTGCATTAGTAGTATAGTAGCAAAGATGACTGGTCTCTGGTTTGGCCAACGCAACTCGTGAGTTTATAGGATTGCTTGAATTTAGTCCACGCACCCTATTCCCAGTCAAAACATGCACAGATTAGCCTAGTTTACTTCTCATGCTTTTAATGCATCCTCGACTTAAAAACAGTGACTACAGCATAAGGATAACTCAAAGCACGATAGACGACTGGAGTTCTTGTTACTTTTTTGTTGATGAACCCATCAATGTCGCTTTTACACTAATTTATAACAAATTCTTACCACAATGTATATAAACTCGCGCACAGATTTCTGATCCTTTACTTCCCCGAACTTGGAGGATCTGGGAGAGATAGGTTCTGGTGGCTGAGATTCTTTATGAGGATAGAAGTCTGTCAATTTACCAAAATGAAAGGCTGTGATATCCGCCTCGTGACAAGACCGGTGGGTTAATTGATGGCTTATTACACTGTTTTCAATTTTTAGTTCATCGAAGATATATAGGAAGTGCTTTTCGAGCTGAGCTTCAGAAACTAAATATGTTCGTTTTGCTCTGGAAAAATGCTAATAAGTCGTTTCTACGAAGACGATGCTATTTCATACCAATTTTCAACAGTCTATGGTTGATTTTTGTTCGCTGCGTGGCTAGCTAATATCTTTGGATTGCTTAGTTATTTCCTTTAGAGCGGTCTTAATTCTGTTTCGCCCACTATGGACTATAGCCATATGAGGTCCAGCAGAGGAATTGGCGTCTTTGGATGTTCACTATACAGTTCTAGCCATTTATATGACATGGATCTTCGTACGCAATATGATCGTTTGTATGAAGCATAACTTCCACCTACAGACGGTTCAGATCCCTTGGTTTGTCAACGAGAGCACCTGGTGTATAATTTTGCGTGCTGAGCAGAGGGACAACGTCTTATGCTTACCAGAAAATGGTATATTTAAGTACAAAGAAACACCACCATCTCATCTGCATGGCTTATTTCGCTACGCTTTGTAACATGATATCATCTGCTGTGCTAATCAATTAAGATCGCTACGGCAAGGTGAAAACTAAGGGCAGGATTGGAGTGTCTGTTGAAAATTGTCCAGCTATTTTAGTTATGGCCTACCTTTCTACTGTCTTGTTTCTCGTACAGTCTTTAACTAGTTTGGCGTTGAAATTAAGGCGTATTATGTAATACTGGATAACAAAAATCTCATACTATACCTTACAGAATCACATTCACTTTCGGGCAATAGAGTATTCGCCTTTTCACTTACGTTATGCTAGAATGAGGCACAGTATATTATTCGCCACAATTCCTGTCCCCAGGAGACGAGTAATGTGGCTAACGTGTTTGGGCAGTTCGACGATTGTAAAACACTTACCGGCTTATGAGTTAAATGCCATAATATAATAAGAGCAGCACACGAAGGAAGGAATCAACCATTTGTATTTTAGCACGGGTCTGCTACAGTAAAATAGGGTTAGTCTTGCCAGTCGCCTTCATGCCATATATCCATAGAACTTGTGTATATGAGCATGACGATTTAAGAATTTACTCTCAGAACAACAGTATTCGGGCACTGGACGCCCTCAGATTGAAGGTTTTAATTTAGTGCTGTCATTATTCACTCGTCGACAATGTTTGTTATTCCCAAGAATGACATTATAAACTTGTCGCCCGGAGGCGTATTTCATAATTCTACAGTAGAATTTCAAAAACGCAAATAGGAACATAAGTGTAAGCCAAAGCCAGCATGAACGATAGCTATAAACTCATTTACACATGCGTTTCGTACTTACCGGCGACTCCTCAGTGGGAACTGTTGTTACGCCCTATAAGCACTGTATTTATGATCAATCATATTTGACGGAGCAACCTACTGTACAAATGTGGATACGGGCAGTAGTCGAATATAAATATATATAAAAAACTTTGACAATGAGACTTCAAAGCCAACTCACTATACATAATATGCGCCGAGCCTATAAAGGATACCAACAAAATGGTTTTCAAAATACTGTTTATCAATATAATGAATTTATGAAAATACCATATTTTACCAAAATTGAGAATAACTTCTTATGAACACTATACTCAAGCAGATCCATGCGCTCTGGCCTTGATCAACATCAGTTATCACATTATTAGACAGTACGCAGAGTTTCCAATAAGGACGAAACCTGTCTACTGGATGAATTACCTTTTCTACACTATACAATTCTTAGTTTACACTGGAAAATGTATGTACATAATGAGCCAGGTGTTTAATGCAAGATCGCAACCTTGATTAAAAAGTAATTGTTATCACCGTCCGCGCAACCAATGTTCGTTTAATTATATAAATGTTCATTTCAATACCACTTCCCCATGTAGCGTGGTGTCTGTTCTATAATGACAGATTGGGGATGGTTAGTTGGAAATTCAAGTCTAAAGGATTGTCGTATAGGCTTCAATTTAAGGCAAGGCAACTGTATATTTTCAAATATATGCTCGCTATGAATACGGTACGCTTAAGTGCAACCGATATTGGCGGCTATAAAAAGCTCCTGTTACAGGCCTGGGATTTTTTTACCTGTTTTTCGTGTTGCGTTCCGAGTTGTTTGCATCCGCTGTCCACCTGATATTGCCAGCTATTTCGATCTCCGGGTAAGAGATTGAACTGTTTGGCAATATCAGGTGAACACCGGATGCAAAGAACTCGGAACGCAACACGAAAAACAGGTAAATATTCTATTCTCTGTCGTGCAACATATTTCTTTTAAAGTGTTTTGCTAATGCATACTTGTTATCTTATTTTATCTGTTATCTTACGTTCTGTTGTTAGTGTAGCACCTTTTAACAAACATTTATGTTTGCATCTTTCTTTATCAGGCAATTTTCAATTTCTTTTATGACCCATTTTATTTATTTTAACTATCTACCCTAATAGAATACTTTTCCGTTTCTAATTTAATTTTGCTAACTCTACATTATTTACTGTATTCATAATATCTTGCACCTCCTCACCGAGATGCCGCTCGTACTTATTTCATTTAGGATAGTACGTGTAAAAATAGGTCTGACGTGTGCATTTAGGAAATGACAATTATCATTTTAGTTTCACGTGAATTTCTGTTTCACGTGCCGGTAATTACATGTAACAGATTATTTCTGTCTTAAACAAACGCTCACACAGATACACACAAACGCACAGACGTGACATACGCTTATCTAGTGATTAGTCAGATGTTGCTAAATCGCTGTAATTTCACTGGGATAAGTGTACACGTGCAATAGTTGATTACTCCTCAATAAAAAACAAACGAGAATACATACACACAGGCATCGCGTAAGCTTATCTAGTGAGTTGTCAGTACTTTTGACTAAATCACTGTAATCTCATTTTGAAGAGTGCACACATGCAGACATACACACAAACCAATTTGAAATACACTTTCCTAGCATTTTATTTAAAAAAAAACAAGTTATGCTCAAGAGATATAACAACAAGTATAAACGGGGCAGTTTAAACTAATATTTCCACTTGACATATTGATTTTCAACTTAGTATGATATGAGCTTTCCATTGGGAAAGATATCCATATCGGGATATCGAAAATTTTGGGGAAAAAATCAGGAAGACAGCGGATGAAAACAAATCGGATCACAACCCGATAATCAGGTGAATGCATACAGGCGTTTGCTTACCTGTTCGTTGTTTTCAGCTTGTATTCGACCCAACTTGGCATTTCAGCGATTCTTTCTTGTTTTTGTTTCGCAGTTTCGATTAACACGAAACCCTTCAAAACTTGTAATGCCTAAAGACGATTGAAGATATCGCAAATTTGTCCTCGGGTTTCTGCTCGTTGAATGTTGCCAATGCCATTGCGAGGTTTTTATACTGGCTTTTTAACTAACATCTAAAGCTATCTTCATTTGGATTGATCCTTTTCTCTTTGGCAGACACGATAATGGAAAATGTGGGCTCAACCTCATGTTACCAATCTTGTGACAGTGTGCAATCTGAGCTAAGTCAATTGTTTGGACTTTCAGAGCAGAGCGAGGACGTCGATCTGCCTCGACTAATTGGCTGCCTTTCGCGTGAAGCAGAACACCGACTCAGGTTGGCGACCATGTATTTGGCGACAAAAATACACCGTCGTGGTTTCAGTGTGAATGGCGTGGTCTTACTGCATGCGTCAGAACTGCCACTTCCTCGGCACATTAAGAAGAATGTGGCCAACAGCAATGCGCCCAACTTTATAGACGAGGCGTACAACTGGCAGTCGATAGCCGGCCATTTGAACGCATCAGCTGTTGTCGACTCTTTATCGCGATGCGATGATGCAACCGGAATCGGATTGATCAAATTCGGTATGCTTGTTCATGTGAACAGATTGAAGTCATTGCTATTAAATTTCACATGCATTCGATAAACGCTTTTGTTATTTGTTTCATTGTACATTTTGTAGAGAAGTCCAACGCGCATCACTGGTTCCTGCTAATTACTGTTACTAGTGTTGCAGGATACTTCCATACTTTTAATTGCTGTTTGTTGCGGAGATCTAATATATATGCAAGTATGTATTAGGTGTGGCGAACCTAGTAACAAATTTTATTCAGTTGTGACCAGAAGGATAAACCAAAGGCAGCATGAACGGAAAGTATAATCTCATGTGCACATTCGTTTCGTGCTTACTGGCGACTCATCACTAGGAGCCGGTATTACGCCCTTTAACCACTATATATTTGGTCAAAGAATGTGGAATAATAGGACGGTACAATCTCCTGGACGAATGTGTAAACCTGTAATAGTGAAGCTAACATAATCTAAAGTCAACGACAATGCGACTTCAATGCTAGCTCACACTATATAATATATATACCGAGTCTGTAAAGGATACTAACACTATGGCTATTGTGTTAGTAACTGATACCTTTTTTGAAATCGATGAGTACCGGATACTAACACTATGGTTTCCGAGTCGGTACATGATGCCAACCTGATGGATATAAATTTATGCTAAAGTTCACCCAAATTGAGAATTACAACAATTTCCGAACACCTGTTACTCCAGTTAAACCATACACTCTGGCCTTCATCGATATCAGTTATCACATTTCGCGGTAAGCATGACATCATTCAATTCAATATATTACAGTTAAATACTGTTTGTTGCGAAGAACTAATATATATGCAAGTATGTATTAGGTGTTGCGAACCTAGTAACAAATTAGTTCAGTTGTGACCAGAAGGATAAACCAAAGCAGCATGAACGGAAAGTATAATCTCATGCACATTCGTTTCGTGCTTACTGGCGACTCATCAGTAGGAGCCGGTATTACGCCCTTCAACCACTATATATTTAGGTGAAGAATGTGGAATAACAGGATGGTACAATCTCCTAGACGATATGATGTTAGCTTCACTATTGCAGTTTTACACATTCGTATAGGAGATTGTACCGTCCCATTATCCCACATTCCTCACCCAAATATATAGAGGTTAAAGGGCGTAATACCGGCTCCTACTGATGAGTCGCCAGTAAGCACGAAACGAATGTGCATGAGATTATACTTTCCGTTCATGCTGCCTTTGATTTATCCTTCTGGTCACAACTGAACTAATTTGTTACTAGGTTCGCAACACCTAATACACACTTACTTCCATACTTGCAGTCGGTTTTATTCCAACCTGTGTACAAAAGCAAGATTCTAACCAACTTTTGCGTTTATAGTACGTAAGGAAATGCCTGTTTTACAACATAGGAAGACCAATTTATCGATTTATGTGCTATTTTAGTTTAACTTTCATTCTAACTTAATTAATAATATTCAAATGGATTGTGATTACCAATCTCTGGTTTATACGGTTGTATGCAAAATTAAAGGTTTATACATTATATATAGCTAGCTCCAGAAGAGTAAAGGATCATATAAACGAATAAGACAACCCTGTGGTAGAATCTTTAAATCTAGTTTGCGAGCTTGAAGTAAACACCAATCCCATTGTGTTTAACCAGTCGCCGAACAGCATAGCAAAACTACCGCCAGTCGCACGCACTGACGCGTTTCGAATTTCCATGATCATCATCAGAGTACGACGGAAAACTGACTATCGAGGAAATGTTGGCCGCACAATTTCTAAGCAGTCACGAACATAACTGTTTGCAGCTTTCGCCACATAAAGATATATAGGCAATACAATTTAACAATAATTGGTTGCGCGGGTGGTGGTAACAATTCTTTAAATCAAGTTTGCGAGCTTGAAGTAAACACCAATCCCTTTGTATTCAACCAGTCGTCGGACAACATGGCAAAACTGCCGCCAGTCTCACGCACTGACGCATTTCGGCCTTCTAGTAAATGCTGACAAGGTTCTGACAGGCGGAAGGCGACTTCAAAGTTGATTTCCTTAAATTGTCAGTTCACTTATGGCCAGGATCTTCGTTCATCTATGAAATCTTGATCCTGGTCGGCTTCATAGCAGATAGTGCTCGTTAGCCTTTGGTGGCAGAATATCTTAAAGAAGAAAAATTTGGAGAAGTAACCGCTACGCAGATAGCGTGTTTCACTCTTGCGTGGCAGGCCTTCTAGGAGAAGAATGATTTGATTTAAATCACCCGTCCTTACTAATAGTGAACGGTTTTTAGCTATGTCATACCCCAGAAACGAGCATTATTAATACAACCGGTCTATGTGCAGTATAAAATTGAAAAGCCTGTATTTCGGCTTCCCTCTACGGAACCCTGTGATTCTTAGAAGGACTGAATATCGTTGTATATTTGTAAGAGAGTAAATTAAGATAGTGACAACTTAAAACTTGTAAAAAGATATCGGCTATCTTGTGATTTGTCTTTCTGTTTTGTCGGAAGATTTTCTGAAAAACCATGCTCATATGCACGAGTTCCAAGAATAAGTCGGATGAAGGCAACTCGTGACAACATATACTTTGTAACTGGGCAAAATTAACGCCAAAATAGACACTATCGACTTACAGCAGTATATTTGCTCACCTTAGCGTGCAGTTTGAGCCTAACGATTTTTAATTTATTGCCTTTCGTAATTTGAGAGCTCTTGTCTTTGGAGCTTTTTAACCTCCTATAGCTAGCGGAGAACTCGAGAGCAGTAGCTACTTCGATTTATTAATAATCTATCTCAATCGCACCTAGATTTTAGGCAAAGGTTATTCGTTTTTAATTTGAATTCGTGAGTGAAATGAACCAGGTACGGTTTTCAGCTGCGCTTCCTAGTGTTGCAGCGAAAGCTTGTTTGGTTGTAGAATTGAAAAATCTAGTTTGACCTATGCTAGGCTTCGCGAAAGCCACATGATTCTGGAAGTCAAACATATAAGCTCCAATCATGAACGATTCCACCAATGGTTAGAATGAAATATTGAAAAAGCTGTCAGATTTGGTCTCTGGCCTTGAACTATGTATGATCATCCTTTAATTTCACGGTGATTTGAACGATAAACTACGTAAAGACTGTTGGAAGTGGAGTTGTAGGACGATAACCCGGCATATTGCCGGGAAGCCAAGCGCCGTAATTCAAGAAAATAGGTCTGTAACGTATAATGAAACGAACGTCGGTTGCGCGGGCGGTTATAACAATTATTATAATCAAGGTCGCAGCCTTGATATAAGCACCTGGCTCATTAATTACTTACAATTCTTAATGTATACTGACATATGTAAGTAATTAATGGATCAGGTGCTTATATCAAAGGTCTTTAACGTGTCTATGTATTCGCATAGACCACATTCTGTTAAGAGGACAACTGTTGTTCCCTGTTCGCGACGCGAAAACGTATCACTGATTATCTTTTGATTCAGACGAAGCATCTCACTACTGTCTTCTGGTGGGCAGAATAAAATTGAAATTCCGCTCCATGCAACCACTATAATTTAGTCCTAATACTTCTGCACCGAAAACTAACAAAAATGTTCATATAGCCTTTCGAGACGACTTCATTTTCTATTCACCTGGAACTAATGTTGATAACTGATCAAGCCATATTGAACTCTACTAACAGCACAGCTTATCGACATGCGACATCTGCTGTGTAGCTAAGACAAGAGCGGATTCTCGCTTGTTACCTTTGGCAGAAGTTTGCTACTATCTAAGCGTCGAATGAATGTTGTTAAGGAATTGGAAGCAGCGTTCAGGCGTAATCAACTTCTCGAAATGTATGCTCAGATCCGAAATCTAAGCAGTGTGCATTCTGCCATGCAGATAAGTGCGCCTTTAGGCCCAAGAGCGCAGCTCGTCAACCATTTCTAAGTTCACTGCAGTCCGCTCCATATTGGAAACGGCGTGGTTAGCGAAGAAATATGCCGTTGATCTTGCTACAGGATGCGTATCATAACTCCTTTTGATGAAGTACGAGGAATATGCACGGTTTTGTGACAGAAATCGATGACTTCCGGTATGAGTTTTTCATGGTCGGTGAAAGACCACTGCTTATTTGTCGATTGCGTGCATTAAGGTCGAACAGGTTTTTACGCGTCGACTCTATTTTGAACTCCCAAGCAGCTTTAGGCAGTATTGCACCTCATCTAATGCGTGACTGGCAGCGAACTCCTCGCGGCTCTTACGAACTTTTGTACGATCTCTTTGTTTTGCAGCAGCAAATGCGTGTTGTAGTTCTTAGTTGTTAAAAGTGATAAAAGACAAGAGCTGAAGCTGCGGCCTGTCCAAATGCTGTTTGGTATGTTACTAACTATAGTTACTTGTAACCTAGCTGCAGCATTATCATTCTTAAAGGCTTTTGACAATTTATATTCGTTTCCTATTGTACGGATATCCTTCAAAAATATAGGCGGCCGCATGAAGCTAGATTTTCCACGGAACCAGGCGGCCGAGAGATTGGCCAGAGATCTTGTCTGATGGGTTTCGGTATTTATTGGTGAAGTACTAAATTTCAGCTTGCTATTTCTTGCTGGCCTTCGAGAAGTCAGCGCTAGAGAATGTATGTCCATTCAAAATCATGCTTGCCAGGTCTCCAAGGCAACTCCGGTGAATGGCTGGAACCTCAAAAGAAACAAACCGACAAATATACGTATTTGCATCAAGCTAAACTAACATTACTAACCAAAAGAGGCTTTGATGAGCGAGGATTTGGAGCCAACAGTACTCGATGGAGTAGCTTAGGTAATTCGGTCTGAATTGAGTTGGCTCTTATGGTGTTAACTGTGTGAGATTTTTAGATTTCCGTTTATAGATATATTTAGGCAACTATCAACGAGGCATGATTTCTAATGGAAAATATCTATTCTGTAAGCGTTCACCAGTTGACATTAAATTCTGCTGTACTTGTTCGTACTGGATTGTTTCATTCAAAAGCTAGATTGGTCTCGGAATATTCCGACCAAGTCATGTAAAACGCAAAAATGTCAGTTGTCAGTGCGTGTCTGTTTTTTATGGTAAATTTGTTCAAACGTGATTACGCTTCAATGAGAAACTTATGCAATATGTGCACATTTTTGTATATAAATTTTTATAATTGGATTGATATTATTTTTAATCAATTTTTTTACCTTGTTTTCTCCCATCTTTAGGAAAATTCGACAGTTGGTTTCTCAATACAAAACCGGTAGATTATACTTTTTCTGCAACGCAGAAGCTGGCTTAGGTGATATCTGTTCTGCAGGACTTGACGTTTCACGGAATTCCAATCAAATTCTGGAAGCAACTTAATCCTTGTTTATTACCTTCTGTGAAATAAAACATGAATAACGATATGATTACCACGAAATTGTGACGACTGATGTCTTTTCAGGCCGGAATATTTGGTTTTGTCTGTGTCACTTGTTCAGAATGATCTTAGAAGACCTATTTTATCTTAGTGCAACTGCGGCGTTTTGAAATTGATTGAATTTGTTCCATGGAGAATCACGGATGGGTACTGATTTTTTAATTGCGTTCAGCACAATCACAGACTAATATATACATGCAAAATTGTTCTTATGAACCGTATCGTCTGGGAAAGTAATATTGAATCATAGTATATTTGCAGGCTTTGATTATATGTAAGTTTTCAGTTTAAATGCAATTCATCAACTAGACTCATTTCATTCTTATTGGTTACTACTTCAGTACTTTTCAGAATTACCGCGGTCGGGCCTCGAACCACGCCACATTAAACACGCGTTGTATGTAATTTTGCGTTATATAACAACGTATATCTTTGGACAGTCTTTCCTTCTTGTAGATCCTATTCGAGTCTAATATAGCACTTACCATAACTGTTAGGCTCCTCTCTCTCTCTCTCTCTCTCTCTCTCTCTATATATATATATATATATATATATATATAATTACCATTTCGGTACGACTGACCGTTCTGATAACAAGGATTGGCGATTTGTCATTAGTTTTTTAATTTAATAATCCGATAGTTTATATGAAGGGGGACTCAAATATCTGATTTATATTTTAAGGTGCAGTGATGAAATTGTGATAAAAGCTGAATTTATAATAAGCTGAGTATGAATAATTGGAATGCCGAAGTCCTGAGAGATAGGGATAATCGATTTGATTCGATATAACATCTGATAGGAGAAATTAATAACGTAACAGTATACATTATTCGGGGCAATAATGAAACTGGTTTAATTAAATATTACTAAAACGAAATTTAGCTTGCAAATAATTGGAATGCAAATGACAGTAAGATGAAAGCAAGTATGCTCATTGCAATCATAATATATACTTATTTCTTTAAATCAAGTTTGCGATCTTGGCATAAACAACAGTCACACAATATACATATATTTGTTAGTATAAACTAAGCATTGTATAATTTAGAACCTGTCTCCTCAAGAACCTCTGCTGCGCACTATCTTCGAATAATCTGCTGTTTTGCAAATTTTCTGCTAAGACTAGTTCTGAAGGTATTACAGAGTTTGAAACTATTATGGTAATAGGCATAGTTGACTTACTGCTGCTTTTCAAATCTTTTCGCTTGATTTTATTGTAGAATTTGTTTTACTTCATCCATTTTTGATTCTCGTAATTTCAACGTCAACATTTGGGAGCTCTTTATTACCTGATCCGTGTTTTGTGACTAACACATGTTCAATTCCAGCTGTTTTGCTACTTGGCGGCTATTATCGTCACAAGGTTTAGTCAGAAATTATATCTGATCGCCTTCATTATCCGGTTTCTTCAGTCTCTCGCTTTTTCTAGCAATGTTCCAAACTTTACCGTAGTTTACTCACTGTACATTCTACTTATAATTGTGTATTGCGTAAAAATTCACCGGTGTAAAATAAATTTATTCCTGTCAGTATAAGTTCTTTCTCTTTATAATTTATCACATCTAATATGAAATTAATAAATTAGCAGTTAAGTGTTGAGCATTTTTAGCAGGTTATCTTAAGGAATTTTCTATTGCTTTTGCGGAGAAAGTAATTATAATTCTTCTATTGCTTTATATATATATATATATATATATAATGCCCATTGTTTTCGAATATTACACAGTATACTTTTTTAAGAAGAGAGAACATGTTTAATGAGAGGGTATGCAATGAATTAATTCAAGGTTGCGTTCTTGATATTAACACCAGCCCCATTGTATGCATAAATTTTTCATTATAAACTAAGCATTATATTATGTAGAAAAGGCAATTCATCATGTAAACCAGTTGCATTCTTTTTGGTAACTCTTCACGTGCTATCCAGAATTTTCCGCGGACATGGCTCAAATCTGGACACGTGTGATTCGGAATCTGTTGCCACCCTGCCAAACAGAAAGGAAATTCATTCAGTAGACCAGCCAGCTTATTTCTGAAATACTTAAAGACACATTACATTCATATATATTTTAGGTTTTCTTTTGATTTATTGGATTACAACTAGTCTGATTTTTTTCTTTTCGATTGTCCGTGGTTTATTGCGGTTTCATTTGTATTTGCGTATGTGTCTGTGTGCGTGTAAGAATCATTCTTATTGAATTACAGAGTGATATTTGATATTTGTTTATTCTTGTAGTAATGGATTCAAATAGCCTACAAAGCGGAAACCTGGTCAAAAGTAAGATAAGATATCTTGGTAGTTGCATCAATAACTCAATAAATGTTTGGCGTGGAGAATATGAGAATCGCAAAAACAAACTAGCCCTCTCCAAACTTACCAAAATTATGGAGAAACACGAATATCTCCCTCTGCTTTAAAAGTGGCATTTACGATGCATCTGTGCACGCTGTCTTGTTATATACTATTGAAACTTGGTCCTTTAAAGCTAATGACTCGACGCTCAGAGGCGTTCGACCACCTTAGTTTGAAAACATAACCAATATAGATTTCAAACAACGAATAAGCGACGCCTTCAATTCGATTGTCCAGTAAATCATTACTATAATCAAGGTTGCGACCTTGATTTAAACACCTGACTTATTAAGTACGAACATTTGCCAGAATTGTATAATGTAGAAAAGGTAATTCATCCTGTTGACCGGTTTCGTCTTTATTGGGAACTCATCACATTTTGGCCAGAAGTTGCCGCGGACAGGACTCGAACCCTGGGCATGTCTGCTTCAGAATCTGGTGCTCTAACCACTGAGCAACCCTGCCGCACATTAGACACACTTTCCGGATATATACTAACTTATGTAATTCGTTTAGTCTTTTTTCTTTTAGGTGGAACACATATGGCATTCATTTAGAGCCAAAATTTCAACTAACCATCCCCAATCTGTCATTATTGAAAAGACACCACATTACGTGGGGAAGTGTTATTCAAATGAACATTTATATAATTAAACGAAAATTGGTTGCGCGGGCGGTGATAACAATTACTAAATCCTTAACGTCTCCCAGCCATTTTCTTATTTTCATTTTTAAAGTTTATTCATGATTATATGTCTGTGAAACATCAGTTACTAAATTCTGTTGTATGGCTATCGGTGATGATGATGATGATGATGATGATGATGATGACGTCATTTAACATTGTAAGAATAGATCAATTTGTCTGATGCATGCGAAGGGTAAATTATCATTCAATCACTGAAGATTCACATAGACGGATGTACGCGTGTATGTTGTTATGTTTAAGCAAATGCCTAACTGATATAGATGCACGAATGCCTAATAAAGCGTCAGCAGCTAATGAGATCAGCCTGTCATTAGTATAGATTAAGATGGTTAAACAGAAATTCCATCTTGTAGGTACTCGATTACGAGTACCGAAACTAGAATCTGGGAAAAAATAACATGATAGAAAAAAAGGTTCAGATAATAGATGAATTTAAAAGTTGCTGTTATGTAACAGAGTGTGAGCATAATTCACGCGATAACCAAGATGGTATAGGTTTAATTCCTGCCGTATATAATTTGTTAGTCCATTATGTTACCTCATCTGTGTGCTTCACATGAATCACACGAGATAGAAAGGAAGTGATTTTATATATCATAGTTCAATCCGAAGGTTTGTACTTGCGTAGCGATCTGTATAATGCTATTCGAAAATATCCGTTTTTGAGATTCTAAATTCCTTTTTTACTCACGATTTTAAACTGAATGACTTTTTCAAAGCAAAAGTGATTGATTAATTTGTAAGAATTGTGCGAGAACTTTACACTCATACTTCTGGCCATGCGATGGTCTTCAATAATTTAGTACGCAATTTTACTCTCCGTTTCTTAAATTATTTGTTTAACCATTTAATAGATGCTATTATGAACTGGTCAAAGTAATACATTATAACTTGATTAAGCTGAAACAATATAGAGTTTACAAGAAATACCTGTAATACACTGGACTGATCACTGAAACAAATCAAAAAAGAATTATCTATACGGCTAGATAAAAACGACAGATCCCTTTAATTGATATGAGCTAATTTTTTTACCGCGTCATAAATTCATTTGGCTAACAAAAACAAAGAATGTAAACACGCTACTACAAGTAACAAGAAAGACATATCAGATACAACAAATCATGCATAATGAATAATATTAACAATACGAAACGATTTAAGCTACAACAAAATCATCACAAACGGGATTGAATACAATTAAATCATTGAATAGTTTCCGGTTAAAATAGTCATGAAACGTTGGATTCATTACAAACGTTTATAGATTATTATTAAAAAAGAACACGACATTTTAGCAATAAAATAAAAAATATAGTCAAATAAAATAATGAATAGTTCAAACTGTAAAATGAACCTAGAAGCCAACGTATTTTGCCACATTTAGTGGGCAAATAGCGCATATCATGAAACCAAAAACTAACGCTTTTCCTGATTAAATTAAAAGAAATGAAACAAAGAAAAACTAAGCAAAAATATTCGAAACGATATATCACAAGTGGTATCTTAAAAATTCAACGTGAATTGGAACCTTTCCTGAGACAAACGCCGAAAGAACGAAGAGCCACAAACCATAAATAGAGTCGTATATGCCTTCAGATAGGCATTTATAAAGTCTTGAATGACTAGGAAAAATAAAGTTTTATGGCATTAAATTTCCAAAAAAGATAAGTATTGGTATAAATCAAAACAAATTCATACGGATTAATAAATGTGTGAAGAGAAAACTGTTAAATTTTCTACAAACGAATCTGTCAGATTTTCTAACTTTTGACTTTGCTCAATGAATTGTTCGCCTAATGTCAGGTATCTTGTGAATCAATATTTCTGTACTATTGACAATCTTAACAGCTTAATCTAAATGCTTAAACATGATTTCGAGTATGTTGGCAACAAGCTATCATTGCCTTACCCGTAAAACATGTACACCCGAAAAATAATTTCATTTTATATATAATGTCATGTTTATTATGTCAAGACAGGATAGCGCGTTATGTGAAAAAATAAAGCAGCCACCTGTTTATCTTGATTTCTTCATGGGAACTGAGGCGGCCACGTTGAGTTAACTGTACCTTTGGTAAAGGAAAATGCTCCTGCGGTGCAAATTTTACATTATGGGGATGAGTTGGCCGTAGGATAGTGGAGCAACTTGTGGTGATTCATCAGGTGACGATCACTTCGGGACAGCTATGGAAGGAAACTTGAATCTGGAAAGGCAGGCAAAATAAAAGCAGAATAAGCATACACAAGCGTTGGACCCTAGTTTGGTATGATGTGTCACTTTCGAGTAATTAGATAATAGTCACGTTTGTTTATTATCTATAGCGTTTGGAGGACCTCTTGATTACACAATTTCCATTGGCGAGATTCGGCATAATTCTCAGGCGACTACGAGTGTTCATTTCAAACGCAGTGCTGGAATTTGTACACCAATCGAAGTATTGCGACAAATTAGATAGTTTTCTTTTTTGTGTTATTGTCGAACATTACGTCGAAATATTGCTTAGCCGTCCGGCTGACGAGAAGCGTGCAGCTTCCGGTAGTTGTTAGTACGAAGCTGGCCAAGCCGAAAGCCATACCGATAACATAATGACTAATACTCTCGCCAATCTCAGCCCAGCTGCCGGTCGTCCGAAGGCAGACGAAAAATCGAATTGCAAATAAGTTGGCAATGATGAGAGACAATTGAAGTTGTCTGGTTAGCAGAATGTCGACGCACTGCTGGGAGCCATTCGTGGCACACGGTAGACGTTTTATGGGCAACTCCCTGACACTACCCTGCTCGTCTATGAGAAAAGTGGTCCGTTCAAACAAATTGGGTTGCAACATGCCGTCGCATTCAACTTTTCCATTGTTGTCTTCATTGCCATATGATGAGTTTGCAGATCTATGACAATGTGTGCCTGACGCTACATTGCTGTGTGGTTGGTAGCTGCTATCTGTCTGAGACCTGCCTTCCTTCAGCTTTGCCATTACTTCAAGTTGACTGTTATGCAGAATTGCAGCATATTGAACTCCCAGGATGAAAATAGGCACTAGTATCTGACAAAAAAACAAGAGAAAGAACAGACTAATGTAAAATGCATCTTTTATAAGTACTATTCATTTGGTTTTACCTGTATTTCTAAAAATGCTTTGGATATTCAAATATTATTCTATTCTGCTGTTTCCATAGAGATAGAATCAAACAGAAAAATCTTTATCACTAAATGGATACATTTGAAGCAACCACGGTCTATTGTGGGTAATAGATTTGCACTATCAGATTGGCAAAGAGCCGATTAATACCCATTTCCGAGTACGCAACGAGTTGGTCTTCGTTGTAACAGGGTGCTGATTCGTCCCTTTCCTCCGAAGGCTTCAACATCATTCATAATAACCACTGGAAATGAGAGATAATTATGTCTAGTATGGACGACAGCATTTTAGTAAATTCTGAAGGAACCCGCATATAGAACCCAACCAATATCGGTGAAGTCAACAAAACCCTCATGGAAAAATTAATTTTCTGCTGCCTCGCAGATTACACTTGACTGGGCATACGCTAAAAACGCGAATTTGGTACAAGGACGCCGCTTGTGCAGTATCTCTGGTAAACTCATTGGTTAATATTTCTATTATTCTAAACAAGATTAGATTTTGTAATGTAAATTATGCACAATTTTTATGATATCTTCTTTCTCATCCTTCTAACTGTTGATACAGGCGAAGAGACGCCGGATTCATGGTCGTTGTGGATTTCTATTCACGCTATATTTCCTGAAGCCTAGTCAGACAAAATGACGAGCCAGACTCTGTTAAATTGTAGCTTCCAGTGTATGGTTTAAAGCTTGAATAATTCGAAATTCCGTTTTAAGTTGGAGAACCACGTCTTGAGTTGATCCACTCAAGACATTGCCTGGCAGAAAGTGTTGCGAATTAGAAATTCAATCCTGACATTTTCCGGGAATATTATACAAACGTAGTCTATTTTACCATTTAAGTTATTCTCCTATTCTTCAAACACCCTCACGTTAATGTTGTAATTAAATCGACATGTATATTTATATGCCTTTATGCTATTCTATCAGCGCCATTCACGACATACGGCGGACCAAATTCGCGGAATTGACTTGAGCATTACACGTTTAATACTAGCAAAACGGCCTTTACACATTGGGGTGAAAAAAGTTTCTGAGGAACGATATTCATCATTATAGGATATTGTTCAGTTTTCAAAGACAGAATCCATAGAAAATCCTACGACTATTTGATTAGAACGTGGTTAAATTTTAATTTAATAGAAAAAATGCTGTGGATGCTTAGCGCGCTTTTTTTCTAGTTGTAACAGTAACGATAGCACGAACCTTTCCGTTACTACCGGGATACAGCCCCCTGTCTCACGTAAAGCGTGCAGTTTGGGTTTAGCTTTTTATTTAACTATAATTTTTAATTGCGTAATGAAGGGGCAAGAACAAGACTGATAGTCGTCGGATGCTATAGGAAATGGGCTAATGCTGCCTGAAAACCAGATGCTTTAGACAGATGATGTTTAAATGGTGATTTATATTGCGCAGTGCTGTCCTTCTTGTTTGTTATCCTTTCGCCATTTTATTGTGAACGACAATAGATAGCGCTCGTAGGTCGGTAAAATCTTGAATTATTCACATTTCCAGGTGCACCGATTTTTTGGCCTTGATTTATAGATTCTCACTTGCCTCTTCATTTTAAAGCCCTTCGTCAGCTGCTTGTCTGAAAATTACGTTGGAACCAGATTTTCCGAATTTTCGGGACCTCATTTGTAGTCTATCAATTGTTCCGCACAAAAAAATGGCGGAAGGATAACAGATGATGTTTGATAACTTTGGGTGACCGCTTATTTTTTATAATAAATATACTCTCTCTGCCACTAGAAATTGGCGTCCTTGTATCCTCTTACATTCCACACGTAAGTATGACTATTTCTAAAAGTGATACGAAAGTGAAACGTTTTCTTCAAATGCTGATGTATCGACCAATCTATTCAACACATTAGAAACGCGATCAGCACACGCATAGAATCAAAAACTTTCAAAAGGTATTAACTTATGCTTTAAATCAAGTTTGCGAGCTTGAAGTAAGCACCAACCCCATTGTATTTAACCAGTCTTCGAACAACATAACCAAAACTACCGCCAGACGCAACGCACTGACGCGTTTCGACCTACCTTGATCATCATCAGAGTACGACGGCAAACTGACTATCGAGGATCAAGCCGCACTGAATATAACGGTTAAATACTGTTTGTTGCGAAGAACTAATATATATGCAAGTATGTATTAGGTTTTGCGAACCTAGTAACAAATTAGTTCAGTTGTGACCAGAAGGATAAACCAAAGGCAGCATGAACGGAAAGTATAATCTCATGCACATTCGTTTCGTGCTTACTGGCGACTCATCAGTAGGAGCCGGTATTACGCCCTTTAACCACTATATATTTGGTAGAAGAATGTGGAATAATAGGACGGTACAATCTCCTAGACGAATGTGTAAACCTGTAATAGTGAAGCTAACATAATCTAAAGTCAACGACAATGCGACTTCAATGCTAACTCACACTATATAATATATATACCGAGTCTGTAAAGGATACTAACACTATGGCTATTGTGTTAGTAACTGATACCTTTTTGAAATCGATGAGTACCGGATACTAACACTATGGTTTCCGAGTCGGTACATGATACCAACCTGATGGATATAAATTTATGCTAAAGTTCACCCAAATTGAGAATTACAACAATTTCCGAACACCTGTTACTCCAGTTAAACCATACACTCTGGCCTTCATCGATATCAGTTATCACATTTCGCGGTAAGCATGACATCATTCAATTCAATATATTACAGTTAAATACTGTTTGTTGCGAAGAGCTAATATATATGCAAGTATGTATTAGGTTTTGCGAACCTAGTAACAAATTAGTTCAGTTGTGACTGATATCGATGAAGGCCAGAGTGTATGGTTTAACTGGAGTAACAGGTGTTCGGAAATTGTTGTAATTCTCAATTTGGGTGAACTTTAGCATAAATTTATATCCATCAGGTTGGTATCATGTACCGACTCGGAAACCATAGTGTTAGTATCCGGTACTCATCGATTTCAAAAAGGTATCAGTTACTAACACAATAGCCATAGTGTTAGTATCCTTTACAGACTCGGTATATATATTATATAGTGTGAGTTAGCATTGAAGTCGTATTGTCGTTGACTTTAGATTATGTTAGCTTCACTATTACAGGTTTACGCATTCGTCTAGGAGATTGTACCGTCCTATTATTCCCACATTCTTGACCAAAATATATAGTGGTTAAAGGGCGTAATACCGGCTCCTACTGATGAGTCGCCAGTAAGCACGAAACGAATGTGCATGAGGTTATACTTTCCGTTCATGCTGCCTTTGGTTTATCCGTCTGGTCACAACTGAACTAATTTGTTACTAGGTTCGCAAAACCTAATACATACTCGCACTGAATATATATGGAAATGAAATTTAGATATGCGGCTCTCTTAATTGTAACGTTGCTCGTAGAAACAGGCCAAGGCCTGCCATTTGTTAGCCTTGACATATTTTAAATGTAGGAAAAGATAAAAATAAAACCTTGGCTAGATTTCTAGAAAACAGATGCATGTAGTTAACAAGAGACGATAAGTTTTCGTACAATGCACTAATCTGGCTCACCTTGGTAAGAAGTAGCGGCGCCATTACTAACGGTTTGACTGTAATAGTGAAGCAAAACATTGAGCGAATGTCGAAGCTGAAATTCACAAATAATTCAGAATAACATGTAATGTTTATTTAGTAAAAGTTTACATAATAAAAATTGCATTCCTAAATAGGATTTTCTTTTTTCTTGCTTTGAAATGTTACGGAATTGTGGCGTTGGACGGATTTCATGCCGGGTACCGAGAACAAGTAAAAACTTATCGATTAGCACTGCGCTATATACGAACGATAAAACATTTTTTCAACGCCTCAGGACATTAAAAATAGCGATAGAAGCAGCAGCCGCGTCAACTTCACGTGAAAAGCGTGATCACCCATATACAGTTTAATAAAGATGTGCTGTGCATAGAATAAAAATTGTCGGCTATATTTATTGGGGATACGGGGGGAGGTGTGGACGGCGCAAATTTTCAACAAAATTTTGTAATGCTAGACTGCTGCATATCAGAACAAACGATTGAGCACACCAATTTAAAATTACGTAAAACATCCTTAACAAAAAGAAGCCAACCATAAATCGTACGCTCGAATTAGAACTGAATTGCGCTAACGCGAAATGGAGATCGTGAGTGATCAACCGATCTAGTTAAACCCTTTTTTTGACTTGCGTGCATACCACCGTTTTGCATAATGCCAATACTCCAATTGACGAGTAATTGCTGGGTCTTTCACCCAACGTATGCTGGTAGTGCGTTGCAGGCGGTAGTGTGGATAGACATCGCTTACTGTCATATTTGACTAGTGCTGCCAGATAGGCTGTTTATATTTTATTTGTTATTAATTAAGTAATAAGAATTAAAATATTGAGTATGACTGTCTTGAGGAGCTTTGAATTAGATAACATTGCGTGCCTGCTGTGAAAGTTCAGGTTTTAAATGCAATTATTGTATTCCCCAAGTGAATTGCGTCTCTTAAGCGGATTCCAACAGTGTTCACAGCTACCTTCTCATCTAGACGAGCCATAATATTAGCTGTTTCTTCCATTGAGGTAGTCATTTGACCGGCTGCCATTCTTACCAACTACTCTTCAAAAGATTGCGAAGCCATAACTCAACTTACAACAGGGTTAAGTAATTGTGTGCAATTAAATAGGGTTTTGCTCGAATGAAGCGCGCCTATTAATAAAAAAATTCATTGTACCCTTCCTGTGTGCAAAAACTAAAAGAAATTTACCAGATACAATAAAAATTTCTTTCGCATAATCTCCTCAAATATCCACTAATGAACATATCTTTATGTATAAATTGGAAGGCAAAACAAGATAGAAATATGTAAAAATAGAGAGAGAGAGTGTGTGAAAAACGGAAACGAATCAATTGCGTGCGTCACATCGAGTTCAAGCTGTGCCTGTACATGCTTCTTCTGCTTGCATAAATCTGGCTGCAATTTTTTTATCCATAAGGCTTCGTATGTGGCTATCTCCCTTTTGTTTTTTTCATTTAGTAACTACTTTGAATGCTACGTCTGGAGAACATACGTGCGATGTTTCGATGATGTGTTGCGCAAAAGCAGACGTGTATTTACCATTTGATTTAAAACGCGTTTAAGTTACAATGTTCTCTCATTCGAGTAATTAACCGTCTGATTGATCGGCCTACGTAAGTTGATCGAAAACTTGTGCAATTAAATAGGGTTTTGCTCGAATGAAGCGCGCCTATTAATAAAAAAATTCTTTATTCCTTATTCTTACCGCAGTGTTGCGGGCATGAATCGAGTATTTGTCTTATGAACTGCATGAGCTAGGTCTTTTTGCAAGAATGCTTTTTGAAAGAACGGTTTTGCCAGCTGTTATGAAGAAAAACACTACAAGAATATTGAAGAAATTGGAAAATAATATAAAACCTAGAATTTTGTGTGATTTAATACCGGTTTATGCTGAAAAACCTGTGCTTAACCTATCCCAAATACAAATCGATCAACTAAAAATGGAAGTAATATCGATTGGCCTTAATGGTGAAATTCATCCTTCAGGAAAAAGCGAGATTGATTTTGAGGCAGCAATTGATTAGCTATACAATTTAACAAGAATTGATTGCGCGGGTGGTGGTAACAATGCTTTGAATCAAGTTTGCGAGCTTGAAGTAAACACCAATCACATTGTATTTAACCAGTCGTCTAACAACATAACAAAACTACCGCCAGCCGCAACGCACTGACACATTTCGACCAACCATGATCATCATCAGAGAACGACTGCATAGAAAAAGTGCAGCCGACATTTCCCGTTAAGTACAATGTATGCAAGATTACTAGAAGTGAGAGCCGTATATCTTATTTTGCTTTCTATATATATGCAATGCGGTTTGATCCTCGCTAGTCAGTTTGCCGCCGTACTCTGATGATGACCAAGGAAGGTCGAAACGCGTCAGTGCGTTGCGACTGGCGGTAGTTTTGGTTATGTTGTTCGACGAATGGTTAAATACAATGGGATTGGTATTTACTTCAAGCTCCTTCGATGACTACCGCATCGCCTAGCCTGATAGTAGTAAATCGGTCTGGGTACCTTTGTCTCCACTATTTGATTTCTGTTTTTTTTTGCTTTGTCTGAATGTCAGGCCAAAGCGAAAATTCGGCATTCTGATAGACTACTGAATTTATTTCAATTTGAGATAAACACTCAGTAAAAATTAAGATTACTCAGGCAGATTATCCACCAAATTATTTTTTGCAGATAACTTTGAGAACCATTCTGGAGAGCCTCCCTTCGAAGGGATGGCACAGAAGATATCGTACAAAGTGGAGACAAGAGTCGTATAATGCGAGTAATTCTCCTTCCATAGCCCAATACTTTTTTTCTCTAGCTTTCAATTTTCTTGAATAAAATGCAAAATGATACAATTCACGAATGACTTGAAATTTTAGTGTAGCACACAGTGATACATCAGATGCGTCAGGAGACAACTTCAACAGTACATTCAGCTGAGCAGCATGAAATGTTGTGTGTTGCGCAAGCAGAACCTTAATAGGTTCAAAAATGAGCTAATCGGTTGCGTCACAACGCTGACGCGAGTTCGACCTCGGCAAATTCAGCCATTGGAAATGTCTCGTTAGCTGTGCCTTTGGTTGCGCCATCATGGAAACGAAAGCTTGATGATAGTTGCACATGCCGAGAAATCGGCGCAGTTCTATAATTGCTGTTGGTGTTGGTAATTTTCTGATGTCCCCAACTTTGTCTCCTAGGGCATTCATAGCGCCATGTCTGATCGAGTATCCTAGAAGCTTTATTTGTTTCTGTGCCCATACACATTTTTCCATGTTTAAGACGAGACGAAATTAATCAATGCAAGCGAGAGTCTCGCTGACGCCAGCTAACTTTTATTATAAATCATCGGAAGCCTTGATTACATCGTGAACGTAAGAATGGATGTGCGGACATTCCTTTGATACCTCGTTCACGAATCTCCGTAAGTTCCGTGATGCACTGCATAGACCAAAATTCATATGCGTATATTCAAACTACCCAAAAGTAGTAATGAAACCTGTTTTCACTAGGATCACTTCATCTAACGATATCCAATGGTGTGCTGATTTAAAATTGAGCACTGAAAGCCATTTACGTTACGTAATTTCATCGCATTGCTTATCGTATATAGATAAGGAATTTTAACTCTGTTAAGAGCACGATAATAACCAGAGAGTCTAAAATCATCAACGTGTCACGTGGATTGCATGTGTCTCGGTGATGCTCATGGACTACAACTAGGACAATAATATTGTGCCGCGTAATCAATCTAGTCGAACTAATGGCGTCTGATATTGCAATGTTCAGGATCGTTGGAAAACTGTTGGCGTTTTCACATACTGGTAGAAAAGTGGATTCGAACGAGTAATTGCTTCTAATTGAAAAAATCTAGACGATCGTCACTGCGAACATAGGTATGCAAAATTAATTTCGTGACATAGTTTGGCAAGGTACCTTTGCCTGTATCGATTAACGGTCCATATTTCGCCAGAAAATCCAGGTCTTATATGAAATGTCGCTCGCCCGCGATGACAAACGTCCACCGGAATATAAGAAGTAGACCTAATGAGATTCGCCAAACCATGTGTTTTAATTGACCGGCCATTAGCGGCTTTTAAATGTATATCTCTGCTGCATTTTACCGAGAAATCGGGTGTTACTAAGGATATTGCAGAACCAGTGTCATTAATGACGCTCTTTTCTGGGCGGCAGGAGTAAACACACCCGTCTTCCTCTGTACGTGATTGCCTGTGAGTTTGTGCTTCGAGGAATTTCACATGCAATAACCTAACATGTTGAAAGGTGAGAGATGAGAAATTCTGGCAGAAAGCTTCTCAAAATTTTAGGTATTTACAATTAATACGAAAATTAGTAGCTAGTTCACTGAAAAATAAATCTTTCAATGTGTATTAAAAACGCAAGAATTTCAAACATTTCAACTACAATCAATCATGCAGTTGTCTCTGAATAAATACAGAAATTTAGATCTAATGCTAAGAAAACTCTTATTTTAATTAACAGTTAGCAGTAACGAAAGTGCACATGAGATTATACTTTCCGTTCATGCTGACTTCTGTTTATCTTTCTGCTTCTTTTTAAACTAATTATTTACTAGTTGCGCAACACATAATTCAGAATAACAATGCTTATTTTAAATGTTGGTACACAAAAAATAATTTAAGTAGATATCTAGGCACAGCTTGTATTACACCTTCAACTTACCTGTGCAAATTTATTCAGATTATTAACGACAGCTCATTAAAGAACACCAAAAATTATTATTTTAATAAAATAAATACAGTTTGAATAGAATATGAAACCGATGGGCCTATCTACAATATTATAATGCTAATGTAATCAGATTAAACCCTTGACATAAGTCCATACACAAAAGCGAAAATTGTTAATAAAATATATGCTTATTGTATAAGCTCCATTTTTATAGTCGATTTCCGTTTTTCGGCTAGCTTCAAATGCTGAAATATTTACGTATCAATATTGTCGCCCGCTCGTGTTCTGCTCTTAGTTAATCCAGAATAGAAAGGTAACGCATCCTAAAGGAGATGTTCAATATTCAGAAGAGTTTAACAATAAATGATTGCGCGGGTGGTGGTAACAATTCTTAAAATCAAGTTTGCGAACTTGAAGTAAGCACCAATCCCATTGTATTTAATCAGTCGTCGAACAACATAACAAAACTACCGCCAGTCGCTACGCACTGATGCGTTTCGACCTTCCATGATATTCATCAAAGTACGACGGCAAATTGACTATCGAGGATCAAACCGCATTGCATATATTTGGAAAGCAAAATTAGATATGCGGCTCTCACCTCTAATAGTCTTGCATACATTGAACAGAAAAATACTCAATATACCATGATATCAATGTTATTAATTTTCGTCTATAGAAAAATCCAAAATGCCGTATCGTAACGCTTTTCACAATCACGTGGAAATTCCTACGAAACATGTATTAAAAAATGTATCAATTCGTGTTTAGAATAAGGCTGAGGCTAGCAAAAAGATGACACAAATAAATGTATAACAAGCTCAACCTAAACACGCCTGCATCCCAGGCAATAATTAAGCGAGCAAGTAGCTTATAGAACGAAAACGACTGGTGTTGAAAAATTGCATAACTAATAAAAATGAACATTATTCTTAACTTAACGAATTGAGCACTAATAAACTTAACTTTCGCACCAAAATATAACTTTATATATATAGAAATAAAAAAGTATCTAAGAAGGGCGTATGTAAAATTACCTAATTGAGGCAATGCTAAATACACACACACACACACAAATATATATACAAAAAATATGCCATAAAACCTCTATTATATATATATATATATATATATATATATATAACATTATTTTAAAATAAAAATTCCACTAGTGCAAACAAGCAATGAATGCTGGATGTGACCAGAATTGAAAAATAGTATTTTTACTTACCCATTAAGACTTGCAATGTTTCCAGTGCCAAAAAATGACATCACCAACAAGAAGGTCTAAACACACTTCGTTAAGGAAAATAGTTCAAAATTCAATTTATATTTAAAAAATATAAAATTAACCACATAGTTGCAAATCCTATGTCATTGCTTTACACGCGCATAATGCACGCTTTTCCGGCTACTGTGCAAAACGACTAGGGCGAGTTTTTAAAGTAAGCAAATATACCTAGTCAAGAGGGAAAAACGCGAAGCATCTGGGAAAAAGGGCAAAACGGTAAAAGAAACCGCAGAAACTAAAACGCTTTTGCATTCAGTTTAAGCTTCTAATGCAGTGCTTATTTGAAAGAAGTTCGGGACCATAGATAAATAACAAATACACATTTCACATAGTCTGTCGTGCGGTATAGTACAACTCAAGTTAATTACATTTATTGATGCGTTACTACCTTCCTCTCACTCGACAGTATTTGGACAAATATAGAGCGTAACGGGATTTTCAAATTTAAAATTGATATGCCGTCCGGAATGTAATTTTAATTCGCGAATTTTGATGCATTTAAGTACGATTTAAAAAATAAGGCAACGATTTAGTGCACGTGTTGTGAAAAGTACTATTAAAATAAAATTTTCAGTCGAAATAATTCATAATCCCACATATAGTTTCAAAGAGAGAGATATATGTAATACTGGATATTGCAAAATTGTGTGATCCATGATGTGAATAATGTAGCGTTGCTTCGGGTTCAATTATTCGACAGAGTATTTACGGAACCCCACTACGGATTCTATCGTTAGTACACAGCTCGTCAAATGATTTAAAGACAAGCTAACAAGGCCAGTGTGAAAATGAATTTAAAGTGATTCATTTATCCTCATTATTGGCTAATCCAACAATAGCCACTGACATTTAACTAGATAGGCGCACATCGCATAATTTACAAAGCCAAAATAGCATATGTTTAAGTGAATATAAAGGCAGGTATAATCTCATAGAGGCACGCGGTTAATGCTTATTGCAAACACTTCACTGCCAACTACTACTGAGTGCATGGTAATCGCACACAAAGCCAACGCATCAACTGGACTGCTCATTTTTTTCACGCTGACCGTGCTATATACTTCTGTTTCTATAGGAAGCGGACCTCTGCGTTTAATGCCACGTGTATATAGGGCATAGCAACATGTACCTTCGAGGTTAGCATACGTTTCGCTGTGGCCGTTCGCCGTTTAATGGAGCTGACTATAGACCACTGAAAGCATGCGTCTATGATGCAGTTGCATTGGGTGAAGGCGTTCTGAAAAACTATTAGTATTTTAGTGGACACTTGTTAGCTTTTCAGTTTGATACGCTTTTAATAGCCCACCAAAGTGGGTATGTACACCATATTTAAATACGTGTTGGAATAGCATCTTGCGCGATAATGATTCTAAAAACTGGCGATGGACTATCGATAACAATAATGTTGCTCGAGAATTTGACATAAAATATCACCAGGTAAATTATTCTCGGTTAGAACCCGTCAGAAGTCAGTCTGGCTCAATTTATTCGCACTTTTGGATGAGCTGCGCTTCAAACATCAGAAACACGCGTACTCTAACAGTATATATAATGTTATTAGGACAGAATGATTGAGTACAGTTCGAGGAAATTTTACTTTCTTAATTGCTTTCGTCTTGTTAATAACATTCAGCCCGTGCTAATCCTCATTCGTCGCGCATCTGTCAACCAATAACGCGTGTGATTGCAAGCGCTTCACAGTTTAATAGCAATAGCCGCCTGAAAATGAATCTGAGTGCCGATTAAGAATACGAACAGCGTTCTGGTTTAAATTTCATAAAAGACAGATTGGCACCTACTCGGTATTTCACTTATTGTTCTTCAAATGTATCGGGCTGCACAGTCGGATACAGTTAGAGAGGACTAGCATTTCTTGTATATTTAATGTCCAATTATTAGTTTAAGCAAAGATGGAATTTTACGCGCAGTGCAAGCGTCCATTGCAAACGAAATTTAATTGGCTTACGACAGTGACATTTGTCACAAGTTGTGTTTTACTCCTGTGCGTATTGTGTCAACCCTGAAGATGAGACTGGAAATGAAGTCTCGAAATATTGGGCAAAGAACAATGGAAAATCTTGATCCAACGTCATTTTCAGTCAATCAGCTGATAAAAGGCTCAAAAATGAAGGGACAGGTAAGACCCATCAATCGAAGCCAATAAGCATAGCCACTGAAAACGATAAAAATTCAAAATTTTAACGACCTAAGAGTGCTATCTATTGTCCCGCACAAGAAAAATGCGATCAAATCCACAATAAGAAGGACAGCACTGAGCAAAAAGCTTCAACATTCAAATTGTTATACAATTGGTCGATACAATACAACTTCTCAACGTAGCGCGATGTCTGTTATACAATGACAGATTGAGGATGGCTAATTAGAACTTTGTGTCTAAACGGTTGTCATATTAGCTCCACATATATAAAAGTCCAACAAATAATCATTAGTTAATATATAACTGCTATTTGTGTGTATTGTGTGGCAGCATAGCTAATTGGTTATAGGAACATTTTGTGAATCAGACGTGCCCAGGTTCGAGCCATGTCCAGGGCTAATTCATGAAAGTTCGTGATGAGATCTCTTTAAGGACAACCCCTGTCTACTGTGTGAATTGCCTTTTCTACACTATACAATGCTTAGTTTTAACTGACATGAATGCACATAATGGGTCAGGTCTTTATATCAAGATCGCAACCGCAGGGAAAGTAATGAGCTTTGTCTGTTGATTGGTCTATTATTTGTAAAGTACGCTCTTGGCAATTATTGATGTTGAAATTTTTGATTGATTAAATTACTAATTTGAACTTATTCTGTTATTTAGTCGGTTATTTGTGAAATGTGAACTTGACATTTAGACATAGTGAATTTGATGTCTGGCTTATTTCTTTAATTCAGCTGGGTGTGTTGCTTCGTATACTATTTTGAAGCATATAATGATCAATTCTCGGTAGTTAGGTACACCACTGTTGTTTTTTATAATTTCTTCTTTGCTAGTAGCTTAGTCTGTGGACTTTAAGTATGCAATATTTTATTCTCGATTGTCACTTTCACCGATGGTTTCTTTCCTAATTTCAGCTCCTATGTTGCTCGATCTATGGTTTGTAATTTATGTCCTGGTCGTTTCTAGACGGTGAATTTGGAGTCTGGCTTCATTACAACTTTTGGCTGCATTTGTTATTTGGTCTATTGTTTGTGAAGTATGTATTGGTCTAATCTCAATGGTGGATTTGATGTCTGACTTCTTTCCTACATTATGCTTGTTCTGTTTCTTTGTCTATTGACTGTGTGCTATACCCTGGTCAATTCTCTATAGCGAATTTTAAGTCTGCCTTCATTCATAAAATCACTGACGGTAGTTTTGCCATGTTGTTCGCCGTTGGTTAAATACAATGGGACTGGTGTTTACATCAAGCTCGAAAACTTGATTTAATAAATTGTTACCACCACCCGCGCCATCATTGATATTTTAATTTTATCACCTGTGGCTGTTGCTTGGTATATTGTCTGTGAAACATGCACTGGTCAATTTCAATGTTGAATATTATATTTGGCGTCATCACACCTTTTGGGTGGGCAGACATTTCCAGTCAAGTACATTGCATGCGAGATTATTAGAGGTGAAAGCCGCATATATTATTTTGCTTTCCATAAATATGCAATGCGGTTTGATCCTCGCTAGTCAGATTGCCTCGAACTCTGATGATGATCATGGAAGGTCGAAACGCGTCAGTGCGTGAGACTGGCGGTAGTTTTGCTATATTGTTCGACGACTGGTTAAATACAATGGGATTGGTGCTTACTTTAAGCTCGCAAACTTGATTTAAAGTATTCGACTGGAATGATTTCTTGGTCTATTTTCTGCCCAATTTGCCCTGGTCAATTCTCTATGGTGAATTTGATCTCTGTCTTCTTTCTTAATTTCTGCTCTTTCAATTGCTTGCTTTGTTGTTTGTCAAGTATACTCTGGTCATTTCTCGATGGTGAATTAGACGTCTTGCTTCTTGCCTTATTTCAACTCGTTCTGTTGCCCTGTCTATTTCTTTGGTAATAATCACATTCCAAATCTAGACGGCGAATTTGATGTTTGGCTTCTTTTTATGCTTCCCCTTGGTCTGCAGCTTGGTCTACTGTTTGTGAATAACGCGATGGCCAATTTGCAATGGTGATTGTGAAATCTGGCTTATTTCAAAATATTTCGACAACGTCTGTCACAAGGTTAGCTTTAATTAAATTAGTTTTATATTGGACCATGTTGCTGATGTGTAGGACAGATCGGCCGATTCTGAGCGTTATACTGTAGGTAACTGCGAAGTGGAAACGGAAATGCCGGATCGTTCATCGTTATCGCAGTTTCAGAGCGTGGTCGGACTAGTTCGCCAGGTAGCCGTAGACATTCGCCAAATACCATTTCAGCGGAACTACATTTGATCGGCTTACGAGGTCTTGTATGCACTGATAGGAATACTTTCGGTAAAGCCGCAAGCCAATTTTCTTCTGGGCTGGCCTTGAGCGCCGCTTTAAGTTCCTGCTGTGGCCTTTCGACGAAACCATTTGCTCTCGGATTGCGAGCCGCGGTCACGGAGTGTTTGACACCATAGTATTTCAGTAGGGCTGCGAACACTTCGTCGGAGAACTGCGTGCCACGATCAGTTGTCACTTCAGCTGGAGCACCAAACCGAGCGAACCGATTGAGCTCTAAAGCATAACTGACAGTGTCTTGCTTCATGTCTGGCAGTGGTATGGCCTCATACCATCGAGTGGTGCGATTCCGTATTGACAGTAGATAGCGTATATTTTTCACGGCTAGTAAGGTTACTAGATCAACGTGTATGTGCGTGAACCGAACTTTGGGCATTTGGATGACTTGTGGCTCTGTTTTTGTGTGTCTCGTCACTTTTCATTTCTGACATTCTAGACATTGTTTTCACCACTTCTTGACATCTCGCCGTATGCTGAGCCAAAAATAAGTTTTGGATAAAATTTTCATTGAGGCTTCGCCAGATGGGTGGCTCATTGAATGGTAAACCTCGAAGATCATATGACGGAGTTTTTCAGGCATAAACCGCTGAGGTTCCACGCCAGTTATTTCACACTGCTGCAGAGTGCCACCATAATAAAATTTTTTCAGGCGATTGACATCAAATGTTCGAAGTATTGGATCATTTTGCTGTGCTGCTTGCAATTCCTGAGTACTTATAGGTGAAGGACACAGGATAGAAGCACAGAGTTCTGCAGGACGGCTCAGGGAGTCTGCAACTACGTTTTCTGATCCTTTGACGTGAGTGACTTCATATTCATATTCGTGAATTCGAGTAAGTTGCGATTTGACACGTCGTGAATATAAATACTTTCTTTCCTCTGAGCATCGGGAGAAGCGGAAGGTGATCGGTGTGGATCTTGAACTTTCGACTTTCCAGATAGGTGTTGAAGTGTAGGATCGACCGGTAGATTGAGAGTAACTCTTTTCCTGATGTATCATATCGCGTCTCGCATGGCTGTAGTTTTTGCGAGTAGAACGCGATAGGTCGGTGTATGAAATTGATGGACTGTTGAAGTTCTTCGCATGTGGCAACGTCGGATGCGTGAGTGATCAATTCAAAAGGTTGAGACCAATCGGGTGAATGTAGCATTGTCGTTTTACATAAGGCCCTTTTGGCATCCTCGTAAGCCTTCATGTCGTCCACGTTGAGCTGAATCAATTGTGATTTCTTGACAAAACGGCTTTCTGGCACGAGATATTTGTGAAGAGGTGCCAGAATCTTGGGAAGGCAAGGTACGAATCGTGAGTTGTAGTTCATCTTGCCCAAGAATCGTCGTTACGTTCAATCGTTGGTTG